>WAAB01024857.1:108525-277068 GCA_013389865.1 Piaya cayana
TTTTTTTTTTTTTTAATGTATAGCAGCCCCCTTACTTCTTCCTCCTTCCCTCCCCCACTCTGCCCTGCTGAACCACAGCACTGGAGTGACAGAGCTTGAAAATGGAGGATAGTAAAGGGCTAGTAAATCATAGAATCACCAGGTTGGAAAAGATCCACTGGCTCATTGAGTCCAACCATTCCTATCAAATACTAAACCATGTCCCTCAGCACCTTGTCCACCTGTGCCTTAAACACCTCCAGGGAAAGGGACTCAACCACCTCCCTGGGCAGCCTGTTCCAGTGCCCAATGATGGCCAGGATTGGCTGCCTCAGCCTCACAATGGCAGATGGGTCTTAACTGTCCCCACAGGCTCTCACTGCTCTGGTCCCCAGCATCATCCCAGCCCTTGCTACCTTCTTCTCAGGTAAACACACCAGATCTCCACCACATGCCATGATTTTTTAATCTCTGAACATGGGCAAACACCTTTCCCAGCTGAGCTCCATCAGCAGAAGTACAGTCCCTTTGGAGACATGGCTGTTGGCACAAGGTAAAAGGCATCAGAAGAAAATAAAACCCGCTTAAAACCATCAAGGTAAAGGCAAATCCAGCTGAAAGCCAGGGAGGAAAAGCTGGGGACCAAGTGCATAAAAGAAAGGTCTGTCTGGAGAGTCCCACTGGGAGGAGACACCAAGATGTTATAAAGACCCAAACTCTAAAGACAACAATTGGCATTGAAAGCCAAGATCCACCTTTCAGAATAGTGTAGAGCCCATGTTCAGCCTTTCTAGGTTGTTTTTTTGTGTGTTAAAATTAAACCCTACATAAATAACTTTTTTTTTTTTAAAAAAAAGAAGACATAAGTTTTATTTTGCATGTTTTCTCTAGAATAAAAGGTGTTGAGTGAAAGAAAGGAACTGTCTGAGAAGGTGGGAATCTCCCAAATAGGAAGGATGAATTCATCATAGCCAAAATAATCACATAGTGCTAAAGGAGAAAGGCAAATATGTTGAAGGGAATTAAGAAATTGAGAAAGTAAGGTGCCATGTGAGGCAGTCCTGAAATCTACCCACTTCTAAGTCAGATAGGAGTCCTTACACACACAATAAATAAGGTGAGAGAGAAAAAGAAGAGTAAATAAAGAAGAATGCAAGAAATAAAAGTGTGCAAAGCCTGCTCAGAGATCTAAGGATTAAAAAGAAAACCTTTAGTAGAAATGGAAAACAGGGAGGCAACCAAACAAGAATATTCAGTCAGTTAAGGCTTGCAGGGAAAAGATAAGGGCAGCAAAAATGCAGAATGAGTTAATTATAGCCAAAGGGATTAAGGAGAATAAGAGGCCTTTTACAAATATATCAGGGGAAACAGAAGCACTAGGTAGAAGGTGGGTCTGTTAATAATAGGTCAGAGTGGGGAAGGAAAATAATGAAACAAGGGGACAAATCATGCCAGCGGCAGTGTGGGCATCTTCCTGTTACCAGCAGGTCTGCGACCTCCACACCAGTATGACAGATCCATTTCCTGAGACTGGTTTCGACCCAGACACTTCCCATCCACAAGGACAGATCTGAGCTGCCACCATAGTAGAGCTGGGCATGGAAATGTGCCACGAGCCTCCCCTTGCAGTGACTGGCACCTTGTCCTGAAGAAATCAATATATTTTCAGTGATTAGTTGCCTGAGCCCAGTTTTTTTGTGTTGTAGGAGGCTGGAGAAAGCACATGCGCCAAGGCTAAGGGTATATGTGGTGCCGTGGCCTTTGGAAGAAGAAGGCCTGGTTAAAAGACACCAGAGGGTGATAGACTTCCCAACTAACTATGGGCTTCTCATCAACTCTCATAGAATTATAGAATAGTTAGGGTTCAAAGGGACCTTTAAGATCACCTAGTTCCAAATCCCTTGCCATGGGCAGGGAAATCCCACTAGATCAGGCTACCCAAGGCCCCATCCAACCTGGCTCTGAGCACCTCCAGGGATGTCTTGGCTTGGCTGTTTCACCCCCCTCCCACCCCAAAGCAAGAGTAAAATCCGGTAAATTCCTTGGGGCTGGAATCAGGGATTTGCAAGCATTAGAACTTTGCAAAACTTGCATCTCATTGATTTGTGGGCCAGATTCTCAGTTCCTACGAAATTTCGCACAAGAATTTTAAATATTTAAGATATGCACACATTCCAGCTGTCAGGATTTGGGCTTTCTCCCTCTCCAGAAATAAAGTTTGGCTCCAAATCCCAGGTTTCCTTCTCAGTTCCTATAAAAACAAGAGGCTCGGGTAGGAAAACTACAGCTTATTTATGTTTTCTCAAAGTCAAAAGACAATCTTCAGGAGACAGAAACTGTTTCACCGGGCTCTTTCACAGGAGGAAGCCCATCGCTCTCCTGTCTGCCCGTGGGCGCCTTTTGCATACTGGAGGCTTTCCTCGAACAAGACCCCTCAGGCACCCTCCAACCCCATCTGCCAGGGAGTCACACGGGGAAACAAAGGGCCAGCTCCTTTGTCCCTAGGTGCCAACCTGCCTGTCTCTGTTTACCAAAGGGATGGGTGTTAGCAGGGTGAGAATGGGGGGCTGGGACCATTGCTGGGTGGGGGCCATTTGTCCTCTATTCCCGGCTCTCAGGCGCTTTCCCCTCCCTGCTGTCTCCCTCTGAGTTTCATGTCTTGTCAATGTGGCTTTTTGAAATGCTTGAGGTAGTTATTTAGGAAGGTGCTGATTACAAATAAATAAATAAATAAATAGGCTTTATTTTTGTAAGGAAGAAAACCCAGGGACTCATAGCCCAAACAGCTCCATCCACAAAGCACTAATACAGGGCGCTTTGTCCCACAGATAACTCCATGGTAAGGTGAATGCACACAAACACATCATACCTTGTCCTTTCCTCCGTGCTTACCTTTCTCTGCATCACTACTGGTCTCCTACAAAGAGCAGGCAGTGAGGAGACACTTGGAGCTGAGTCCTAGCAGTTGTATCACAGAATCACAGAATCACCGGGTTGGAAGAGACCCACTGGATCATCGAGTCCAACCACTCCCACAAAACACTAACTGAACAGTAACTAAACATCAGTAACTGAGCCACGCCAATAGACACTGATTTGGAGATGAGAGATGACCGCTCATAGACAATTTTCACTAGCACGATTTTCTACCAATATGTGTCCCTGCACGGGGCTGAACCAGAATACAGTTTTGATCAGATGTGGAGGTGGATGAAAACCTGCATTCTAAGAGGCTTTGACCTAGAGCGCATCCCTGCGTCTACCTGCTGCACGTCCATGACAGCAACACGCTCCTCTCCAGCCACAGGTTTGCACACTTAACCGCACCAGAAATGGACAAACACAGCCAGCAAAATGTACTCGACACAATGCTGGAGACCTTTTTCCATGCTCATCCTACTCACCTTGGAGATCACACACATGACAAAAAACCACTGTCAGTCTTCCTCCCTTTTTACCTGTGTTGCATATTAGAGGGTGAAGTCTGTGCTCTCTGACTCCCTGCTGCCTCTTTGCACTTTCAACCCAAGCATGTAAAACTACGCAAGGAAGGAGAGGTTAAAATAACAGCATTCCATAATAAAAGACAGATAATATATGTCCTTTATAGGTCTTCTCTTTATACCTCTGGTTCTTCTACCAGCATCATCACTTTTGGGCACGATGTTAGAGGGAGTTTCCAAGGAGATGCTAAGCAGGAGATTAGAGGAGACATAATATATAAAAATATATGCCATAGTTTTGTATTGCACCCTCAAGCTGAGGCATGACACACAGATGATGCTGAGTGTTGCTGTCTCTAGCAGGTATGCTTATGTTCTCCTGTCTCTTGCAGATAGCCTAGCAGCATTACATCAGGAACCCTTGTGCTTCCTCTGTCAACTCAGGGTTTCAAACAGGAGCAGTAACAGCATTGCTGCTTCCCTGGCTTAGCCCCTGCTGGAGCAGGAGCAGAGTTCACTGGCTCTCCTGACTCACTCAGCCTCTTCCTCCCCTGCACGGAGTCTTGCTGAAGTAGATTTAACCTGCCCTTTATTTATTTTTGCCTTCTGAGCACCTTTCCTGTGTCTCCCAGCTGCTCAGGAGACGGTTTGTAAAATCCTGCCAGAAGGAGAGGTGGCGTTGCAGGGAGAGAAGGAAAGAAAGAAAGAGGTAGAGCCCAAGCCAAGAAGCATCAGCACCAAAAGCAGCAGTGGCAGCGGAAGGCAGCACTTTGAATGATCTCATGAATCAGCCATGACATTATCTACAGTGAAATGCCTGGGAAGGGGTTTCCCATGTCCTACCCTGACCTGGAAGGTTGAATCCACAGGGGCCCGAAGGGCATTTCGATTGCCCAAGACAAAGGCTAAATCAGAAGGAAATGATATTTTATTTAACCTCTGGTGCAAGGTGGGAGCCTGCGGGGAGGGTAGAGGCAGGGGGGTGGTGACAGAAGCATGAGGATGATCTGGGGGGTTCAGAACTGATAACTCAGTAACATATGGGCTTTCAGTAAAGCAGCGTGTCCCACTGCAAAGCCAATTTCCCTCCAGATGCTGTCAGTCGCTGCCGGGGGGAGGGCAGAGCCTTGCACACAGCTCTGTCAGGGCTGTGCTTTGCCATACGAACTGCTGTTCAGTGCCAATATGGAATTTCCTTTCGGGAAAGGGCTGTGATAATTGTCTCTCTTATTTACACAGTGCTTTCCAGACAACGAGCCAGAGCCTGGAGCCCTTATACAGGCAAAGCTCCCGGGGACACCCCGCCTTGGCTTGAAATTCCAGCTAGGGCTTGGAGTACTCAGTGCTACCTTGCAAACCTATTGGTGAAGGGACCACCTCATTCCCCAAAGTGTAGCTGATGGCCATAAAAGAAATAAACATCAAAAGGGCTTTGGAGTGGTGGTGTGGGGTGAGCTTACCTCCCTGTTTACATGGCATTAGACCTACAAAGGCTTTAAATACTTCCCTGACAGAACATTCCTATAGGAAGGTGCTGTAGATGTCCTGAGGACCTAGATGATATGGTGAGAGGGTGGGGAAGGGCTATCTAGCAGGGAGGGACAGGGAGGGAAGGCACGGGAATGCAACAGTGCCTCTAAGGGAAGGTGAGGTCTGAATCACCCTGGGTGGTGGGCTTTATGCTATAACGCCCTGGAGGAAGGGTTGGGGCCATAGCTGTGCAGTACGACCTGTGGTGCCAGCAAGGTGAGCCCTGGGTGGTGGAGTCCACTCTGATCTTCCCTGGAGAGTCTGAGCACCTAGGTCTCAGTGCGGGGAAGATAATATGCGGACCTGAACATCTCCAGTTCTGTGAAGCTAAGCCTTTCCAGGACTTCTCTCAGTTCTCTCTCAGTTTTTAGCCAATCCAGAGACACAAACTGGGTGGATGAGAGAACCAAAGGTGTGAAAAATAGCAAAGACCTTCACTCCACATCATTTCCTCTGGTGTTTCATCAGACCAAATAGGCATACAATGGTACTTTATCACTTCCTTTGGGAGGTAGTTTCCATACCTTTTATGCACCCAGGATCAGGTTGCACTTTGCCAGATTTCTCTTTCCCTGTAAGTAGAAAATAGTCATGGATGTCAATATGAATTTTTACAAGTGCGAAGGACTTAAAAATGACACCCTCTCCCGTCTTCCCACAGTACCAAAATATCACACGTCAAAGATCCTCCTGCTGAGAGCTGAATTCCCCCTTCACACAGTGTTCAAGGACGGAGGCTTGTTCCAAGCGTTTCTATTTCAGACTTGGTCTTTGACCAAATCATTGCATTTCAGGCTTGTGCTGGAGACCTGCGGACCATATTTGTTTGTACTCCCTTTGCTCTTAGGGGCCCAGCCACAACCCCCCCCTACTCAGAGATATTCAAAATCAGGAGAAAATCTCAGCCTTTCCTAAGTGTGTGCCCCCAGATATGTGTTTCATTAGGGGTCCTGGATGCTTTGGGGGCAGGTCAGGCACACCAGTTCTCCAGCTCTGCTGTGGAGAGAACCTACCGCACAAATTGATCTGTGGGGAGCATGACCCAAAGTGTCAAAACAGGGCCTTTAACATTTTCCACTGCCACCAAACCTGTTTGACTGAATTGCAGGTTAAAAAGGCATTGTGTCTATAATTGTTGGGCTTTAGAGAGCATGTCTTTTCCTTTAATGAAATACCTTGCTCATTCCATTCGAAAAGGAACCAAAGACTTCTCAGGTTTATGATAAAGTTGTAAAAATTTTATTTACCCCATATTTCCTGCTGGGTTATTTATGAGGCATTTTGTCAGCTCTCATAAAACTGCCTAGTAAAATATATTTTCTTACAAAAAAAATAAAATCATTTGTGTGGAACATCTTGAGAGCAGCAAGGACAGAGTTAATGGGATACACACACGTTCCCGACCCTGGGAGAAAACAAAACAGAACGAAAGCCAGGCATTGTTGTGCTGCATTAGTTAATAATAGCTTTAGAGCTAAAATCCTGCTCCCACTGATGTTACTGGAAGTTGGTCCTTAATGTAAAATAATCAGAGAACCAGCTGCCATGAATTGCAGAGCCCCAAAGAGAACCTGAAATGCATCAAAGCACCTGGAAAACACACTTCTCCTATCGGAATTTCACAAGAAACCCCAGCTCAAGAACTTTTTCTTTAAAATACGATGCCATAGATTTATGTAACTCAAGGACGGATGCAAATCGTCACTCAGAGCTCAAACCCAAGGCTGGTTGATTGCTAACACGATAACTTTTACCTAGTTAAGATTGAAGACACAAGAAATGGAGCTTGTTGATGCAAACCTAGAGGAAATCCCATCTTGGTAGTTGCTGTTAAACAGCCTGGGCACAGGAAAAGCACGACCCACCCGCTCCAGGCACAGCTGGGGCATTTTTGTCTCTCTCGAAGCACAGCTTTTCACTTTTGTGTCACATGTTTGCATGTGCTCAGTTTGCCATGATCTAAACTTTTGCAAGGAGTCCTTTCTGTGTGGCTACTCAGCCTGGTTCACTCATGAGCTCAGCGAAGGTGTTCTAGCTTGGAGGCACTAGGACTATAAAGGAAGCAAGATAACAATGAATAAAAGAAAAAAAAATAATAGAGAACCAGGGAGGGTTGTTTTTAAAACAACAGCAGCTATGTGCTGGGAAGTGGTCAGAGGTCTTTTGTTCTGTGCCTGTACAGCACGAAGCACAACACAATCCCAAATTACAGCTGAGGTCCTTGCTCCTGCTGCTGTGCAAAAGAAATGAAGCTACAGCCAAATGGGGAAATAGGCAAGCAGCCAGGTTTGGAAAGGTATTTGAGGGTGTAAAGACACAGAGGGATACTTATTTATGGATGCTGGTGGAGGTCCTATTTCCTACAGGGGGTCAAGGAGAATTAGGCTCACAACTCCAGCGCTTTATTAGTGCCACCAGGTGTTATCTGTGTCTTCAGGTGTAGGCGGACATGAATTTACCTCTTCTCTCAGTAAGATTTGGGGTTTTTTGAAAGCTACTCTTATGGTGGAGTTGCTGTCCTATGTGTCTGAAAAATGCCTTTTGTGTTGCAAGGTCCTGCCTCAGTCACAGAACAGCATTTAGCAATATGACAGGTCCGAGCGGCTTTGGGCATACACAGATCTTGGGATGCACTTTCCTTTTGCACAGCTGCATTCCTCCAGGGAGGCAGAGGGGTCAGGAGGTGTCTGGGTGACCCTGGGGCCTGGAGATGGCCATAAAGCCCCTCTCAGCCTGTTGTTAGGGAAGGTGAGGGAACTGCCAGCTACACTGAGCAGAAGCAGCTCCCAGGAAAGCAGAGAGCATGTACACCAAGTGGGATGTACCAGACCTGAGCTTTAACAAGCAGTTCAGAAACTGGCTGTGGTTTTAACAGACACTTTAACCAAACTGGACCAAAGTCCCCCCAGCTCAGCGCTGCCAGGAAGGTCTTTTACAACAGAAAATGTGCTCTATGACTACTATATTCTCCACAGGTTGAACCAAATCTGTTACACTAATTCATCAAGCAAATTCAAGTTGGACTCACCTAGAACATTTGTCAGTTGTCTAGGGACAAGTACAGAGGAATTCCGATGCAGGTAGTCTGCAGAGGAGCAATGTGTCTAAAGGCTTTCTGGACGTGACTCTGAGTGTTGAGTAGGTGGAGATGGAGGAGGAAAGCCATTTCTACTCCAGATATCAAACAAGCTTTCAGGGAAATTCCTTCTACAGCTTAATTCATTTAAAAAGAAAACACCTTTGCACCCCAGCTTTCAAGAAGTTTTGGCATCCTTTACAATCAGTACAGTCGGTTGTTCCAGAATCAACAGTTTGGTCAATGACTGACAGGGAAGGGCTGCTCTGCCTCAGCGCGCCAGCGAGAAACCAGCAGACATGTGGCAGACACCTTATTTGCACTGGTGGGACGAATGCTTTTGACTGAGCTTGCGAAAGGTGAGCTGGCAGGATGTTAGCATACTGCACGCTTTGACAAACCGCTGGTGATGAGAGAGCTGCTGGCGTCCAGAGCAATCCAGCCCAGGGGGAAATTTTCTCCCCATTTTACCAGACTGTTGCTGACGATGGGGTGAATTCCAAAATTAAAACTACAAAAACTGTCTCCTCGTTCTCCAGACAGGCTCAGAACATAAAGTATTTATGCTGGAAAGATGGCATGGGCGTTTTCCTTAGGAGGGGAGATATAAAAGGGGGCAGATAGCAGAGATGTGCAATAGCCCACACTGAGGCCTCTGAAAAGCTGCCTTGTCAAATGACTCCAAGCAGACAAGCAGACACGAGGCTCATAGCTGCCTTTTCCCTTTTTTCTCCTCTGTAACAGGCTGTGTTATTTCTCTCTCCTGCTGCCAACTGGCATCAGTGACCAATTTATTTGCATCAAACACAAAGATATGGGGAGTCTGAAGCCAAGCAGGACCCTCATCTAGGGAACGCTGGAGTTATTTAATAAAGTATAGAGACAGGAGAAGCATCCAGGCTTTCCCACCATAGTGAGAGAAGATGAAATTCTTTAATTGTTTGTGTTTCAGTGAAACTCATATAAAAAGAGGATTTGGGATCTTGGAAAAGCTTTAGAGCTGAGTCTGACCTTAAGCTGTGCTTCTGCAGAGCATTGCACGCTCTTATACTGTGCTCCCAGCACCCACTCTGGGAACTCAGCCCTTACTCGCATCCCTGTTAGGTGCATGGAGGGGTTCAGGGAGGCAACAGTTATTTTATCCTGTAGTTAGTACAAGATCTTTTGGGGCCTGTGGTCCAGGCAGCTTAAAAGAAGCTGTGCTTCTCATGGGCAGACAAATATACAGACGCTCTGCATCCCATTATGGCTCAATTCTCCAGTAATGTAGAAATCACAAAGCAGTTTGGATCCCAGTCTACTTCTCCCAGTCAGGTTCTCTTGCTCAGCCTGGCTTGAGCACATCTGCAATATTTAATGTATTCTTCTCTCATTGCACTCCACACAGTCCTCATCACAGCGCTCATACTTTTCCAAAGATCACTAAAAGGAGCAGACAAGTCAAGTTTAGCATGTGGGTTTGGTTTTGAATGATGGAAGTCTCATAGGACAAGCAATTTTCATAACTGCTAAGGATTTCATTTCATAATCACTAAGGATTGAAGTTCTGCGAGGCTGGTAAGTTGGCTGCTATTTGGACCTGAACAAGGTCCTACCTGCTTGTGATTCAGCCCCGATTTGGAACTAGCAGCAACAGCATCATATCTAGGAATACATTCAGAGCAGCCAACGGCCCAGATGTGTTTTGGAGATAACAGGTGAAGGATCTGAATCTGAATTTCCTAAACCACAGACAAGCTCATTAATGCTGAAGTCAGCCTGTGTGGCATCTTTCAATCTTGATAAAAACAAACTGGGCTTGGGTGTTGGTGTATTTTGTTTTCTTTCTTTNAGGGAGACTACTGGGGGCTGTTTTAACTTCAAAATCCTCACAGGGTGGGAACTCTGCCGTCTTCACCTCACATTCACAAGTCAGTCTTAGAGATGATGAGATGCCTTTCCCTTACAGGCTCCATGAATTTTGGTGACATTCTAGATATCATAACTTTAGGTAGTGAATATCATCAAAGCTGTGGCACAAGCACAGGCTTGAAGGTGAAACATAGAATGATACCTTTGACTCAAGAGATGCCAAGATGCTTGGCCTCAAATGCCATCTGGCACAAAGTAAACTTCACTGACAAGAAGACCATGTAACCAAACTAACAATAAAGGAAAAAAATAGGACAGACAGATTACCTTTTTCCCATCAAACTCTCCTGTTTTTACCTGCTATATCTCTATTAGGAATAACTAAAGAGACCGAGGCATTTAAGTCTGGGAAGTAAACAAGTGAGAGAATATAATAGAGGTCTATAAACTGCCGAGTGGCACCGGCAAAGGTAAATCGAGAACAATCGTTTTCCCAGCAGAGGTAGGGAGCGAGTAGGGAAACTAGGAGGAGGCAGAGTCAGAACAAACAGAAGGCAGCATCTGGGCGACGTATGCTACAGGCTGGCCCCACCAAGTCTCTGTTTTGAAAAATAATCCTAACGAGGGCTACCAGCCCTGACAGGGCCCAGTTGAGCAAGCACCAAATCCCTGCATGCTTAACTGAAGTGCAGGTCTGGTTAATGACAGGGAACCTTTGTGAGAGGTTGCCCCAACTGCAGGGAAGGCAGATGCTTTCAGTCAACCCTAAAAAAACCCAGTTTTAGTCTTTTTGTTTCCTGGAAGTGACATTCAAATGGGTTATGAACCCTCCACCAGTCTTGGATAGCAGGTATACTTAGCAGTCAGAGCCTGACACAGGTCAGTTCAAATTCTCATGTTGCAATCATGGTTTTACCACTAGTTTATGATATGGCATTACAAAAAACATCTAAGGTCTTGGCATACGAAGGGCATCAAACCAACAATAGCCAGGGGCCTGTAGTCTAAAATTTAGCTGAACTTACCAGCTTCTGGATGAGAGCGATAGTCTCTGCCTGCTGGTATCAGGAGGATGGGACTTCACCGAACACTGCAGAGGTTTAGGGATGCCCAAGTATTAGTTGTGTATATTTGAATCAGGCTGAGTAGTAGTTTAACTCCCAGCTTTTCAGGGTAAGTTGGCAGAAGGCAGAACCATCTGCAGACAATGAGGGGAAAAGTTCAGTTTTCCATTCTGAAAGAAAATGCAAATATTTATTTTTATTTTTTTAACTTGAGTGTTAGTGCTAGTCTTCTCTCATTCTACACCTTCTGGCAAAGGAATGATGAGACCAGTCTAATCTCAGTAACAGGCTGAGGAATGCTTAGGCTTTCTGAAGTCCCAGACCACTTGGTTAGCTGTATTTCTGAGACAGAGAAACAGCAATCCTTCTGCTTTTAACATCAATAACACCAGTTATTCTCCCAAAGAATTATTATCAACAATTCCTTTGCTATATTTACAAAGAAGCAGGGCTATTCTTAGAGAAAACACTAAAAAAGCCATTTTATTTAGCTTTCTTGGCAGTTATACAAAAATGTAAGGAATGTAGTCAGTTAAAAACATCAAATCCCCAGCACGAGCCTATAAGAGCTTTCTAATGCATATTTACAGTATAGAAAGCAACCGCTTTCCTGTTTTGTAGAACAAACAGGGAACCTTCTCTTTTCCTCCTAGTGTTCCTGAAGACCAAACATTAAGTTTGACACAGAATGCTGCTTTTAATGGTGTGGGTTGTAAACTTTTAATGCCTAGAAAATAGGACTTTATACTACAGCCTTCTTTTCCTAAAAAGGAATCGAAGGCAAATTTTACTGCTGGTTTTAGGAAAGTTTTGAATTGGCAGCCCAGGATATCTAAATACTCCTTTAGCCACAGCTTGGTTTGCCATAGGGAACAGCAATGCTAACTTCTTCCATGCTGCTCCTTGTCGAGGCAAGGAAATGCACCCCAGAGAGGGGCAATCGTTCAGGTCCCACAAGTGGGACGGGGGAAAACACTGTGCACCCATAAGCTCAGTGTGGGGACACTGGAATTTGGAATCAGAAGTAGGAGACTACACCACTGCTCCCATACATGCAACACTATCTCAGTACTTTGCTCCAGCCTCTGAATTCCACCATGAAAAATATCTGTCTTAGGGGCAGTACTTACTGCTAAGGAAGAAGACTGTATGGTGCATCCAGTTCACAGCTTTCCTGATGATGCTGAAAACAAATTAAAATAAAAAGCATTGCTCCAGGTTTAAGGGGGTTGTTGGTGGTTAATGGGTTCAACTCCTACCTGGTGAAAATGGAAAAATGCTACCAGTGTTACTTGTAGCTCACAAAGCCCCAGAGACTTCCAAATCGACGTGACAATACCTCCTTTAAATAATAGTCTATTCTATGGAGAAATGAAGAAACTCAGTCTTTTGGGATTTTGTAAATTGGTACAGACAACACATTGCAAGGAATAATCCTCCAGAGGCAGGGATGCGGGTATTCAACTTCTCCCTCTTTTTTTCAGCTATGACTCAAAAAACTCTCTAGTTCTCTCCTAAGTTTGCTTGTGTTGGAGGCCTCCTGGTTTCCTGATCCAGCTTCAAATTAACGATTTGGAAAGGCTCCAGATTTCATTCCCTGTACTTCAAATTATCTCAGGTCTCCCAAGCTAAAGGGAGACTGGAATCATGCTCCTCTGTTCTGTCCTCTAAATCATATCACTGTTTGTTGCTATTCTGTTGCTAGCAAACCTGTTGTTTAAGATAGGTTTCAGTGGGTTCTTCCTGAACCTTCCTCAGGGAGGTGATAAAACTGCCTTCAAAGGACTCTACAAGTTTTTGTTTTCCAAACCATACTATTTTCCAGTTCTCTTTTCCCTAGCCTTATAGAAGATAAAGACTGAAAAGCACAAAATCCTTCCTTGTCCTACAATGAATCAGTGCTCCAAAACTGGGAGCGAGTTTGGATTCCTGTGCCCCACCAGTGCTGGCCACAACCCTGAGATTTTCATCTTCCTCCCAGCCGAAGAGGCAGCCTCCTTTTCGCCAGGCAGTTCAAATGTGCCACAGCCCTGACACCGCGGTGGGAAATAAGCAATCATTTTGTAGCTCAGTATGCCAGAGTCTGACAAATGAGCCCATCGCTCTGCCCTGCCACGCTGCTGGCACATGTCAAAACCAGCAGGAGAGTAGCTTGGCTCCTGCCATGGCACAAGGCAATGCCAGGTCAGAACAAATCCTAAAATGGCCCATCATCGCACTGTGGTGAAGGGACAGAGCCTAGGGGAGTACTTACTTGCTCCTTGTGGCAAATGATGCAACCCCAACCAGGATTTCTATGGGCTTTTGTGATTCGTACCATAACCATATGCTTCTCTTTATATTTCAGAGCGATCAGAACAGAGCAAGCCTCATCCGGAGAAAAGCAGGCAAGAAAACAACCACACTTGAAGAGAGGCAGAGGAAACGAGAGATTCGCTGGGGCCTTTGGCTCTGGTTTGCTCTCATGTAACAGTTTCATCATTGTAGGAAGTGTCAATAAGATACCAACAGGGTAAACAATTGTCAGACAGATTTTCACAGAGCCAGTTGACTGGACCATAGCTGCTTTGTACACAATGCCAATGCAGTGTCATTTCTAATGGGGGAATTTATACAGTGTAATTATGTCAGAATTCGCTCCAGGCTACACACTGTTACATTATAAACCTGGCCATTGCCATGTGATTAGTCAGAGCTTTAAATAGCACTGAAAGTAATTATATCAAGCAAGATGAAGAAAAGTGGTGCATTCCAGTGCTTGCCACATACCAGCCCCTGAGGGGGGTTAGCTGGCGATGATGTTCCCTTTATTGCTGGAAGTCTTGATACCTTAGGCCACATCTTGATCACCTGACTCACAAAGAGTTTAAGGACCCTCTTAGTTTGCCCCCTGTAATTAAGGAGCAGAGGGGACTTTATGCGAGTTATGATAAGATTCCCAGATGATTGGATGTAGATGTATGTGATTGAAATGCAAAGAGCAGGGAGGACGCCCCACATAGTAGCAGATGGCCAAAGGGGCTTTGCATCAGAGGGATCTCACTGCATGCTTGTAGGTATAGGTGGGTGTCAGGCTTCTTGTCACCAGTGGCCTGAGGGTTAAAGGCTTCTCCAGGGCTCATAGGCTGCAAAGAAAAGGCATATTTTCCTCCTGATGGTGGCACTGGAATGAGCAAGGCACTTCAGACCTGCGTGAGCATGGTATTACATCACCAGAGCTTTGCAAATGAGAGCTCCATCCAGGAGGGACAGAAAAAGGATCTAAAAGAGAAAGCAATCACTGGATTGAGCAGATCACAAGGTTATGCAATGCTCTGATTTAGCACTTTCCCTCAGAAGAGCCCTAATACACATTTCCCAGAGAGAGAAAACAGATCCTTTGCTTTCCAAGTCATGCTGAGCTTCAGTGCTGCGAGGGGGACAAAGCTGGATGGTATCTCCCTTGCTTTGGCCCTGGTCCCTCAGGGCTGTTACAAACCATTCCAGTTCATAGCAGCTCTCCCAAGGGCATTTGCAATGGTTGGGAATTGCTGTCATGGAGCATCTTTTTGCCTCGCTCAGTCCTACCTTCTTTCCTTGCTCTGTGACACACAGGGTATTTCCCCCTTTGCTTTATCTTCCATTTCCAGTAAATGCTCAGCTGGACCTGAAGCAACACATGCAGGTTATACCCCTCAAGAGCTCATGGGATCTGAGGCATCTGAGATGTTGCAGCCAACGCACAGCCAGAAGAGTTGCTATTGCTGGAACCTTACAGAATCTGATGTAGAGGAGGCTGAGATACTCAAGTAAAGACACACTTTTAGAAATCAGGTGGACAATTCATGAGAAATCCCCACTACTTCTGCTTCTACCTGGCCTGAAAAGCTACAGAGACCAGTAACTACTTGCGGTATCCCGGTATTTCTGCTTTTGTCTGGGATGGGAGTTAAACCAGGCACTAGATTGACAATAGAAATAACAGAATGGTAGAGGATTAGCCAAATCTTTTCAAATCTCAGCAGAAAAAAAAGTTCTCTTTGGTTTTATGAGCAGACTTTCAGAATAGTTTTCATTTGCTCTGGACTGATTCACCCTGCCTTTGACCCGAAGAAACAGTGATTGAAGCCCTAGGTTTTGCATCCTGTTTCAGCTGCAGCTGAGCTCTGTGCAGAGGTGTCTGTCCACAGCTGCTTTTCATGGTTCCCATCCAGATGTTGCCACCTCTTCTGATCTGCCAGCATAACTATTTGTGTTGTCAACCATTTGTGTCTTCACTTCCCCAGCTCTATCAAAATAGTCCTCCTCATGGAAGACCTAAATTAAATGGGCTTTAAAATACAGAAGCTACATACGTCTTCACTGGGACGGGACTAATGGAAAGCTGCTGTTAAACAGTGTGTTCAGGTCAACTCCTTCAGCGAGAACCAAGACAAACATCCCTACAAGATATATATGTACTCGCATTAATATTATTGAGCTGGAGGCAGCAGCTCTGCAGCATCCCTAACCAACCCTCTGCTGAGCACTGCTGTCCTACACAGTCTCCCTCTTTTTCCACTCCCTTTCTCACCTGACTCTAAAGAATTGCCTCAACATGTTGTACTGGCATAAAACTAACCTGAGTAGAAATGACCTTCTTCTTGCTTAGCATCCTGAGCAGTCTCCGAGCAGGATCCAATGAGCCCCAGAGCCAGCACGAGGGTGGAGGCTGCAGTGCAGCTGTAGCCCAGATAAATTCCTATAACAAGGTGTGCTTCTCTAGGTCTTAGTCTCAAAATCTGCATTGCCAAGCTGCTGTGAAAATAAAAGATGCTGTGGGCAAGAGAGTGGGAATTGAACAGAGGTAAATTTGAGTTTCAAATGAGAGAAAGAAGGGGGTGGGGTGAAGAATGAAGGGTAGTGAGAAGTGATGCATTTTTTGAACAAAGCACCAGTGTTTTATAGGACAGGATTTCTCTTGAGTTTCTTGAAGTCTGATAATTTTACATCCACTTCTGGATGGTAACTCCTAGTCATTTCAGGTCATGTCATCAACTATTCTAATAGGCCCAGCCTTGTAAAACTGCTGCTGCATTTATCAACTGTGCAGCTATATATGTGTACACATTGTGCATATCAGCTGTGAAAAAGGAAGTAAAAACATACACCCTGATCAAACTTTCCATCTGAGGTGCTTTACCTCAGTGTTAAAAAATATGAACCCTCAAATCTTAGGTGATAAGTAAACTGATATGTGGTTGGTTGGCTTGCTGTGATTTACCTTTAGCCCTATCTTGGTCTGGAATACCTGGGCTTTCACTTGGGTTGTGTTTTCATTTCGAACTGGAGAGGGGTTTTGACAGCAGGGGTGCTTTTTTGCTAAGAGCACCCTGTTGGTTTTTTCACTAGTTTGTTTTATGAGTGGAAACATCACTCAGTGCTGTGCTGGGGTTCTAGGAGCACATGAAAGCCAGTTCTGGCTCCAGCTAGCTGTGGCTGTGCTACTCTGACCACTGGAATGGCGAACTAGGAGTCCTGGTCCATACTGGCTGTTCATTTGGCTGGCTCCTTACCAGAGAGCATTGAGAGGTGGTGTTGGCTTAATATTGCCAGCGCCTCAGGTTGTGCAACTCATCTCACCTAACAAAAAGGGCAAAGCAAGCAAGGTTTCACTTTGAATTGTTTACCTGACCTACACCACAGGACTGCTGGGCATGGCAGCTGGGGGATGCTCCAGTCCCAAACTGTGCTGCCGAGTACTCTGGTGGCTTTCAGGCTTGTCCAGTCTGAGACAGCTCAGGGAAGATTTTGGGGATCTTCCACTTCTTCCAGCTCCCCTGCCTGGAGGAAAAAAAGAGAAGTAACTTTTCTTACATCTTCAAGATTCTATTAATAGTTGCAGAAGTCGCTGTGCTACAGCAGGCTGGGGCAAGGCAAAACCTCACTGCACAGGACCTTGTACTTGCAAGAGCAAGTAGAACACAATACAAGCCAAAAATGTGTGTGGGCACTGATTCCCCCATGTTACAGCCCTATATTCCTCTCCAGAACACCTCAGCAAGGTGCTGGTGACCATGACTCTCAAACAATAGAAGGAGGTTTTGCTCTAGGGATTGACCCAAAGACCTAAGAATACTGTGCCCGACACCAGAGGGCTGCAGGGCTCTCACTGAACCCAAGTCTCTCTGATCCTGCAGTAGTTTATGACCCTGGCACAGCTTTGCAGAAGAGCGAACAAGGCCAAACAGCCTCCAGGTCTGGGATGTGCCAAATTATTTTGGTCCCTTTGACATGGATTTGGAAGGAACAGATCCCAGTAAAGCCGAGGGACGCACGGGCTGTCAGAAGCATCAATTGGTGCCAGATGGGGACTTAAGGACTTTAAACCTTAGAGATAATAAGGTTCCCATCATGAACTGTACCAGAGCTGTGAAGCCCTAGAGGAGATGGACTCAGCCATATATGGAAAGGACACAGCTACCTTTTAGTTTACCTTCTTTAGCCATCTTTGTCACCTCTCCAACATGGAATTTCTCATGTTGCAGAAATGCCAGTGATTTTGGGGAGCAATAAAGGGGGGAGCACATTTAGGGTGGGCATCTCACACATACCCAGCTCCTGCTCCACAACAACCTGCTCTGCAACCATTAGGCTCAGGGGGGGCTGCAGAGCAACTGGGAGGTGGCACTGATCATCCTTATGGAGACTGCATGCCAGCGAGGGGCAGAGCTGATCCCTGCACTGGATCCGAGCAGGAAAAAAAGACATGGAAAAAAGGAATTGTTATATTCTCCTGTATGGAAAAGGTCTAAAAACTACATTGAAGTGACTTTGCCTCTTGAGCTTTTCTGCAATGCAATCTGAGGTTTTGAGTGTTAAACATTGAAAATAACCATCCGCAATGAACAAGACATTGGGATGAAGTGGGGTGGCCAGATATGACAAGTGGAAGGATGTGCTGAGAAGAGGATGAGAGCAGGAAAAGGCACCCTAGAGAAAAAGGAAGAAAGGTTGGTGGAGGGAGAAGGCTGTGGTGTGGCAAAGAAACCCATGCAGTGATGGCAGCCGGGGAGATGCAGCCAGTCAGAGCAGCTCGTTCCAGGCCCCCAGCCTGGTTCAACTGCAACAACATCTGTTACACTTGAGCTTTGCTTGGTTAGTGGCATATTTGTTTAATTGTGGGCCCGGTTTGTTATTTTGCTTCCCATTAGGAAGCCGAAGAAAGGAGGAGGAGGGTGTTTTCATTCTGGGGAGCATTTTGCCAGGACAATGAGTTTTTTTTCCATGGCACTGGGTAGTCAGAACTAGCTGTACTGCTCCTCTTGACAAGGCAGACGCCTCCAAAGCCCATTGTTCAACCTGATGCATTAAGGGCTCTCACTTGTAATTTTGGCGCTGATCCCCCACTTCCATTGTGTGAGCAGAATGGGCTGAAAAAGGAGAGTCTGTCCTCTTTATCTGGCAGCAAGAAAAGGAGGCAGCTGTGGTGGCAGCAGCTCCTCTGCCCGCCAAGGTTTTCACTCTCCTGCGGCAGAGGGAGGTGGATTGAAAGCTTCCCTGGTCACTCCCAGGAAAGTCACCCAACTTTCACTCTCTGCTGTAGCTCCTTGGCCTCCTGCCAATTTTCCCAAATTCATCACTGAGTATTTTGGAAAAATGACTTCTTCCTGCCCGACCGTTCAGACTTTTTTTTGTTCTAATTAAAAAAAAAAAAAAAGAGAATTGTTGAAAGGGGAATTTTCTGCTGCAGAACTGACAGCCCTGAAAGTCAGACCCTTTGCTGCTCCAAGCACGGCAATCAGGGCATGCAGCAAATCCCCTACCTGTGTGGTATTTTGTCTCTAACCTGGAGTAGACCAAGCCAGTGCTGTCAGAGGGCTTCCACGACGTGGATGTCTCCTTCCTATACCGGGTTTATGCTTTGTTTTTGCCCGGGCCCCCAGAAAGTCTTTGGGTTTGCAAGAGCAGCTGGCATATGCAGCCATGCCCTGCTGTGCTTGTCTTGCTCAAAGGAGACAGATGACCAGCTTTCTGACTCAACACCAAGCACAGACCCATGTAATGGTCCAATATGAGGAATGATGAAATGAAGAAAGCATGTCCTAGCATGGACTGGAACATAAGACCATTGGGAATGGTGATGGACTTACAAGTCTTTGTACAGTACGGTTCTCATTCTTTGTCACTGCTCAAAACTAGGGACCCCAAGCCCTGGACTGAGGCTTTATACCCACCACAGCAACATGCTGGACTCACAAGGAATATTTCAGACATCTGCTTAAACAGCAAAACAAACAAAAAAACCCACACCACCCTCTTTCTTAAACTTACGAATGGATTAAAGAAATGAACTGAACATCAGAAGCTTAAACATAAACTTATATTAGCGAACAGGCAATACAAACAGAGCCCTGACTCTGCAAACATTTACATATGCAAGAATCCTGGGCACTCTGAGCTCAAGGGGAAAGATCATGTGTCTAAACATACTTACACGGAGCAGCATCTGCCAGGACTGGGCTTGACACTGTAAATGCTTCGGGGTGTGCGCTGTCCTCCCTTACAGCTGTACAGCAGGGATCCACTGCTGAGCTCTAGTAAGAGTCCCAACTGACCAGAACCTCATTAGCAGAAGTAAAATGCTTTGGATCTTAAGGAAGATGGACAAAAACATCAGAAAAAGCTGGGAAAGTTAAGTCAGATGAGGGATGCAGATGCCGCAGGCAACTATAAAAACGCTTTCCACCTTCAATTTTGCAGACACCAGAGCATTCAGTCCTGGTTTAGTGGGGCCGTGCTTCCTGTACCCATTCTCTCTTCCAAAGGTTTGCCTGTTTCTAAGGGCCCATCTCTGCTGGCTTCAGCTCAAATTTAACAACCATGCTGGTAGGGCAGGACTCTCTCTTTCCCCCAAACATGTGCCTTTTACATTGCAATCACTATCTTGCTGTTACTGTCTCAGCAAAGAACCTCGAGGGAGAGAAGGCATCACCATACCGCTACCTTGGCAGAGCAGCAAGTCGTCCTTAATTGTGGTTGACCTCCACCAGTGCCAGCCAGGTGAAAACAGCAGCTTCTTTCCCTTGCTAGAGCCACGCACGGGTGCCCTGACCTGATAGAAAACTCTCCTCTACGTGGCAGAAATTCAGCCTTTGCTTTTGTCACCCCTGGTTCACTTGATTTTTTGTACAATGCGAGATGTTGTTCGCTAACCCATTCCAAGGTGCTGGAAGTCTGTGGATGCTGCCTGCATGGATGCTTTACGCCAGAGAAGGTAAACTTCTTTGGAACCTGATACTAAAATGATTTTATGGGACATACTGCGGCTCCCAGCTGCTGGGGCACCAGCTTCAGTCTCAGCCAGTGACAAGACGACCATCAACACAACAACCAGCGGTCAGAGGCTTGACAACACTGTAACTTAACTTGATTTTAAGGTCTGCACAGAGTGAATATTAAAGCGAGGTCTCCGTGCTGCAGGGCTAACTGAGCCAGGAGACTCAGTTACAGAACAACTGTCCATTAGCGCAGGAGGCAGTGCAGATGGTATCTAGCTGCAGTATTATCCCTCGCTGTTCTAACTTAGCTTTGGACAGTTAAGATCTTGATGACATTATGAGCAGGGCTAGGGGCAAACTGTGGCCACAGCCAGATTAATAGTGCACACGGGGCCTTACTCAGGAAGCTCTGTCCGTTAAGACTTTCACTCACAGCTATGGTGCCTCCTCTCCTGAACTTTCCTGCTCCTGCTCCGCAGCGCAGTGCCCGATAGCTGCACCAGAGCAATCGCTTGCAAACCCCCGTGCTGAAATCAGGTAGGTTGAAATAAAACCACTAAGCAAAGAGCATCGCTACGTTACATCCCCAGCTGTAGCAAGCAAGAGGCAGAGGTGTGTTTGCCCCCTTTGCCAGGCAAAACGTGCAATGGCAGGATAACGTCTTCCATGGTGTTGAACCCCGTGTCTCCCAGCAAAGTATTTACCACCCTCCAGCCGAGGGGCGTGTGATGTTTGCTTAAGCTCGGGCTGGTTTCACGTTTTCGCAGTGATATGATAATTGCGTTTAGATAGCCCTGTCTCTCTCTCTGCTGGGCTTTTCACAGGGCTCTCCTGGCCCCCAGCAGGGCTAATTTAAAAGCGGCTCCACTCTCAATGACATGCTGCAATGTTTTCAAAAAGAAACAACCAGCGGTGACTCTCTGGAAAAATAACAAAGGGACCCAATTACAAGCAAATGTGTCGAAGGGTCCCGGGGCCGTCTGTGGGCAAATTAGGGCCAATTAAAGGTCAAAATGATTTAAGGTATAAGGACAAGAGAGGGAAGGGAAACAATTGGTCAGATTCCTGCACAGAATAAATGTCTGCTGCTCTGTTTGAATACCTTCTAGCGCCAAAACTGTGGATAAACTTCAGAGTTGGGGTTCTATCTGATTTTTTAAGTGTGTAACTTGTACCTGCTGTTCCATCCATGCTTCAGAAAGTGCTTGGTGTGCTCTCAGTAGTCCACCCCTCCACCTCCAATGAGTCCCACTAGGCCCTGGCAAGCTGCAGCCAGTGTGGCGGCCGTGCAAGCTTGAGCCCTGTGGCGGTGGCAAGAGGACAAATTTTATTGTCACCCACAAGCTGTGTGGAGGGTTTGCACCGGTTATCACTGCTGAGGAGTGGAGTGGTCTCAGAGTAACGCTTCAGGTCCTCACTGGCTAAGTGGTGGCTCGGTCTTGGTCCAGCGTTTCTATCAGGTTCACTCAACTCACCCCAAAGCTGGGCATTTACTTTGGAACGTCCTGTTCCCCGTCTCCCCTCTGGCCACAGCGCTGCAGCTCTGGCTTCTGCCTGGACTCCCATCAGCTCCGCTACCTGCCAGCATGTCTGTGTGCAACCTGGCCATGGTTGTTTTGAGCTGAGCCTTTACATGTACCTTGCTGTTCATAGTAGCTTGAGACTTGGGAATGAACATATTCCTGAAATTCTGAGGCTGAGGGGTAATGCTGGACCACATTTTATTTGTTTGCTTTTTTTTTTTTTCCTGCAATAGTAGAGTAGACTCTTTGGGCTGATGGTTTGGAGACACATGCAACTAAGGCTTAGAACCCTCCTGTGTGAAATCATCTTCCCTCCTGCTACCCAGATGTCAAAGGAAAGGGAAAAGAAACTTTTCCTGACCCAGTGGCAGAGGAGGGACCACAGCCTCCCTCACCAGAACCTCACTTCCATGCCCTCATAGATGATATCACCTTCACCCACCTCAGAAAGCGGAAAACTCACCCAGAAATGGTCCAACGCATGGATCTAAACAGTAAACCAAAGTTCCTTCCAGCATCAGTCCCTCCGCCTGCAGCCAGCACAAATACCCCAGCAATGCTGCAACAAAGACAACATGATAAATACTTTCACCAGATCTATTTAAAACCAGAGAACATGTTTAGCCTGCTGTTTTCTGTTGAATTTCAAATGAACATTGTGGAAGAGATGGCTTTCTCATTGTCATTTTTATCCAGAAACAAAGAAGCCTGGAGAAGGTTTTGAACTCCCTATTGCTCCCCTGCACGTTCACTGTGGAGACTCTCACTCACACTCAAGAGAGTTAAACTGCAAAGCAAGGAGCGTTTTGCCTTCTTCAGGAGGGAGGGATGGCAGGGGCTGACTGGACCCTGGTACTAGAAATTTGGAACTGTACAGTTTGGGTGAATAAACCCTCACAGGGAGATGCAGGTCTCAGCTCAGATTCATCTGCCCATACTGCCACATTCTAGTAACAGATCGAAATGTAAAGACCTAAAGATGTCCTGACATAAGATTTTGAATAGCCCTTGCTGCTGGATGGCTTTTTAATAAGAAAACAAATAAAACCATTCAGGGAGAAATGACACCACCAATACTTTTACCCAACTATTTATCATCCTGTGACATCTTCATCATCCCTTACCTGAACTGTTTGGAAACAGCTGATTATTTGGGATACGTTTCCATACCAACTTGTTTTAAAAAAACACAAACAAACCTAAAAAAGCAAAAGAGTGGCTTAAACCCATTTTTTCAAATGGCTCTAAAACATCCAATCCTGTCCCACCTCATCCTGCCCCCTTCCTACCATCTCCAGCTGGAAAAAGAGACCATAAAGCAGTTTTGTGCAGTCACATGTAAATCCCTGTCTCTGTTAAGGCGAGAGATTAGCCTGTTAACAAAGTTACCTTGTCACCTACCCTGCTTAATCCTTGCATTTCAAAGTGTAATTTTATTGAGCGCCTTGGAGCTGAAATCTGGTCTGTGTTATTTATTTATTTATGCAGTTTAATCGTTCCCTACTATTTTTTTTCCTAATTCACCTGGAGCTCAAAAGATTTTTTTTTTCCTTGCTGAAATCAGTGACTTCTGGGAAGGGGGTGCCTCTTGCGTTTGTATTAATTTTAATGCATTTATTTAACCCTTCAGGGGCTGAAGTAGTGTGAAGACCCCCCCCTCCTGCCTCCCTCCCCACACCTTGAGCCGACAGTCAGACAGTCTCCACAGCACCGTACGGCTGGTGGTGCAGCAGAGTATCCTGGCCATAAATCTGTCAATACAAAGAGAACAACACGCACACAAAAAATGTGGCTAAAACCAAGAAATGTAGCATAATTACAGGTTCATTATTGCAAACAAAAGCATCCCCTGATCCCACCCCTTTGGCAGGGACGGGAGCAATTCAAACAGGCTCATTATGTAGTTACCTAGCTAGGGTCAGAGCCTCCTGAATAACTGCTGTGGTTCTGCTTATTATCCGGCCCCCGGACGCCGGGAATGCGCCTGTTCCAGCCGCAGAGGTGCAAGAGCACTGGGAGCAGCGAGCCTCCAGGTCTGCTCTCTGTTCCCTTCCTACCTATTGTTATCTCTGCCCTTAGAAGAAGATCTGCCTTTGTACTCTCTTTTAAGAATGGTGGAAGGTGCCAGGTTAACAGCCTTGGAGAGTGAAATCTTGTGCTTCTTCTGCACAAGGGGCAATTGGGTGCGGCAGCAGGGCAGCTGGGCAAGGGAAGGGAGACAACAGTCCTGGCTCTATTTCTGGCTCCAATCCCTCTCCAAATCTGCTGCAAGGCTGTGTGCTGGCTGGCCGAGGCACCTGGCTCCTGCAGCCCATCCAGCAAACACCTTTCTGCTTGGAAACAGCACACACCTAATCTGGACTGGGAAAGAAAATCACAACTTCCCAGAATATCTTGAATTCCCCAGAAGTCTGAGGGAGTTCACAACACAGCAAACCAGCCTGTTGCCTTGGGTTGATGGCCAAGACATCTCCTCTAGACCCATGCAAGCCCATGCTCTGCCTGTTCCCTCCTTCCCTGTACCCAGTCACTGGTAGATGCATAAGCAGCCCAGGGATGCAGCCGGTGCTTTTTGGACATTTCCAGCCTGGGCTCCCTTTCTCACCAGGTTGGGAAGCGGTGTGAAGTCCCCTTCGACACCACGTGCCCCTTCCAGAGCCACAGCTTCCCTCTCCGGTGGCCAAAGAATTGAGGAACTCCAAACGGCACTGCCGAATATTCAGGGAACCTGACAGCCCCCTTCCCCTCCGCCTGCAGCGGCGGTGAGTGCCACTAGCGTGCCCAAGCCGAGCCTGCCTCCATCTATAACCCAAATGTCAAAACATTTCCTCTTGCAGCCCTGTTCAGCTCGTGGTAACCCCAGTCCCAGGCCCTAGTCATGCTACTTTTGGGGTCTGCCTCGCTGAGCCATTACTGTCACCACCCCACTGTGCGAAGATAAGAATAGGCTGCTTCTTCTGACTCATTTAGCTGAAACAATGGAGCCACCAGAGGCCAAATGAATCCCTGGTGATTTCAGCCGAGTTACACCAGGCTAAATTTGGTCCCAAGCGTGCAATTAGCACAGAGGAGAGCACAGTGTCATGACAGTCTCTTGGCTCTTCCTCCAGGCTCCCTTCACTAGGCTCACCCTCTCTGCCGAGCAGCTGGGTGCTCCCTCTTGGACACCTCACTGCTCATGTCTTGCCATTTCTGGGCACCAGGAAAGGCACCCTGCAAGGGAAAAAAGCAAGTCATGACCAACAGTTTTTGTCTGGGGAAGGGCAGATTCTGTTGCCCTTGGTGCGTAGGAAGAACGATCTGGTCCTTCCCACCTTAGGCTTGCAAGGAAATGAAACCCATTCCCTGTGGGGAAATGTCTGCAGGCATCTCTCCATGCTGGGCATCCTCCTGTTGCCTTCAAATGGCTAAAGGCCTCTCTCAGGTCTAACATCCCATTCCCTTTATGGCTATGCAACAGGTCTTTTAATCTAGCCCTAACCAGTCTTTCAGCAGCAGTTTTGTAGCGTTCAGATGCCCTCTAGTAATAGCTAAGCCTCCAAATCACAGTTTTTCAGCATATTTCTGTTTCAAATGCTGAGAAAATGGGTCAGAAATACAAGACTTTTCTTTGGTGACTCTTAGCTGACGTAGGACCCCAGGAAGGGGAGGCATCACCCGTCTTCTCCTGCAGCCATGCAGAAGTGCTGCAACCAAAAAATAGAAGGGGCAAAAATAAATTAGGGGAAAAAAAGAAAGAGCAGCTAACCAGACCTTTTTAAACTCCAGAAACACTTCCTCAAAAGAATGGGTTTTGTGTGTCAGGCATAAGCAGAGCCTGGATCGTAAAGCTACTTCCACTCGCCACTTGGCAGCAAGGTGTGGGCAAAGCAGATCTGGCAGTTGCCTGATGTAGGATCGGGGCTTTGCTTTAACTCTTAGAAAACTCCTGCTAGCCTTGGAGAGTGCGCNAGCAGAGTGTGGGACTGGAGAAGGTCTGTGCTTGGTGCCTCCCTCCCTGAGTCCCCCTGCCCCCTCCGGCTCCACAACCCAAAGCCTTTTCAAACATTCAGACTTCTCATTCCTTTGACAATTCTTCAAAGGCTTCAGGATTCAAGGGAACTTCCTGTTTCATCGCAAAAACCTCGCTTTCTTTTCCTTTTCCCAACTATTAAACCCCACGCTAATGAAATGGTGTTTGCCGTGTGTTCGCCGACCCTGCTTGCTGGGTGACACTAAAGTTATACTGCTCAAGGTGTTTTGGTCCTTACACCCCCCTTCTGACCCCCTGAATTTACTGTAGAACAAAGCCTTGTTAAGCTCGATGCTGGAAAATATATTTCCTCTCTCACATGCCCATAGCAGTTGTTTTAGCCTTGCATGGGGTTGCGTGTATTATTTTGTTATTGTAGGGTTGCTGCTGACAACTGATCTGCACACACTGCTTTGTTATTGCAGGGTTGCTTTAAAATCCTAGGCTCCTGGTCTTAGTTTCATTTATTTATTTTAGGAAAAGGTAGTTTTTAAGGGTTGAAAAATAAACACGTTTAAAGACATACCAAGACATGGTGAAGAGATGTTGCGGAGAGGAAATCCTGTCAAATCCAGGGCCTCGCCTGCCTGGCTGCATCCCTCGAGCGTGGCCGTATCCTCGCCTCCTGCTCTCCCGCAGCTCGCAGCCTCTCAGCAGCATTGACCGACTTTTGATACTTGGCATTTTTTGCAGCGCGTATTAATGTCGCTGTGAAAACAGCATGGCATTAACAATTCTCAAAGGCTTGAGTTACTGTAAAAACCTGCACCAGACGCGGGGTTTAAAAGTTCAGATAAAGGAAGAGGTGGAAGGAGAAGAAAGGAGAGGGGGGGAGGAGAGGAGCAAAGCACTGACTTGGATGATGGCGTGTGGTGATGGCATCGTCCCCAGGTAGCATCCCCAGAGCTGCAGCGAGCCCCTGGAAAGGCTGCAGGAACCCTCTTCTCTGGTTGCTGGTGGGTGACCAAGTGGTGGAAAAGACTCTGGAACTCACAAAAATTCATCCCACCACCCAGCTCACCTACAACATCCCCAGAACCTCCTGAATTTGCACAGTGTAGGACTAGTGGCAGAGTTCAGTCCCCGAAGCACTTCAAGGACACGGCACAGCAGTGATGGCACATGGGCCCAGATCCTTGTCTTGCCCTGGAGTCACATCTGGGGCTTGTTTTCCTCATCTGCAAAGGAAAGGGGAAAAAACAGCAGATGAGTTTAGGCAGTACTGGGAAGGAGCAGACACACAGGAAGACACACCCTTCCCAGCAGAGCATCCATAGCTCTGTTGTGAAAGAGGATACTGAGAATACAACGAAATTAAGGGAAGAGACTCCTGTCAAGCTAAATAATTAAGTTCAAGTGTACATAATTGATGTGCTCATGATGTGGACCCTAAATCATTTACAAGGCTGGTGTGTAACCCGACATGGGCAGTTCTGCCTTTACAACAGCGTTCCCAGTGGCAGGGCAAATAGAGTAGGATACTGCTGGCATGGGTCACACCAACGGGGACACCCCCACAGGGGCTCAGCTGGGTCAGAGGCTCCTCCTGCCACCCCCTACCCTTTACCCAGCTGCTCTGTATGGGTGGCTTGGTGACAAGCCACCCCACTTGCCTAGCGTTATTCTTTAGTAGACAAGAGTAGCTCCACCAACCCACAAAAGAAGTTCAAGCAGTAGGATAGGGCAGTGAAAAAGGGAGATGCTACTGCTTCTCTGAGGAGATTTTTCACCCAGCTTCAACTGAGCCCAATCTCAACTTAATCCTAAACATCAACGTGAGCTACCCAGCTTCTTCTGCAACACACCCATAGGGTTTTCTACCATCAGAGAGTCAAACTGGAGCTCATCTGCAGTGTATGCACAGGCTTTGTCAAATACAGGTGTCCCTGGGCAGCACTGCTTGGGAACAGCTCTTTCAAGCTGCTTATCTCCCTGCAGCTATGCTGATCCATGCTCCTGACCCAGAGACATGGAGCAAGCAACACACAAATGAACCACCGGACAAAACACCGGGGGATGGGGCTGAGCCATGGAGAATGTCCCTGGTGGTTCACTGCCTGGGCTGAGGCAGAGGACACCGACCCTGCAGCCAACTGCACTATCCCATAAGAAAGACATCAATCTTGCAGGCTTTTTCCGCTGTCAATCATCCACAATGCTCTTTCCTGCCCCATCAGTTGCAGAAGTCAAATGGCACCTCACATCCCTATTCTGATTTTTCTTTCCTTTTTTTCCCTTCCCTTGGTCTTTTTACACTCCATTAAAAATAAAAGCTGGTTCTGCCCTTCTTTTGCCATCCTACCACCACCACCACACCTGCCTTTCAGGGACACCAATGTTTTGAATCCCATGGGTACCACCAGCAACCTGCTACCCCAAGCGTGGAGCAGGAGCACAACCCAGAGCTGTCTGCTGTCACAGAGACTGGCCCAGAGACCAGCTTGCTGGCACCATGACGAAAAAATCACCATCCCTCCTAGCTGCCCCCAGCTCCCAGTGTATTGCCAGTCAGCTTAACGTGCTGAGTGTGTTAGCAGAGTCCCTCAGAGCCCCCACTGGCTCCCCTCCACCCGATGCCCACCCCAGGCATGCGCTGTCTGCCTGACACTGCCTACAAACTCTATTAGCTTTGTAATTAAAAACAGCTGTAATCTGATCAGGTGGAGATCACGGTTACAAAATGAAGGAAGCCATTAGCAGGAAATGTTGTGGTTCAGGCAGACATCAAATCAGTTTAAAGAGATTGGATTTCATTGTTTTTATACAGTTACTCCATTACTATAATGCACTGGGTCCATTTAAGCGGCTGGCTCAGAGGAGTGCTCATAAGGCAGTAGTGACATCTATGTGAAATGAACGGCATAAACGGCAAACTCCAAGGAGATAGCAGTGAATTTACACCCCTCGTTCTGCAGTGAATATTAATGCACCGTAAGCTGCCGGAGTGGGATTTGCTGGGGGGGCTGGTTTTCTCTCCTCTTTCTCAAGCCCCCATCAGCATTGCTGGCACCTCTGTGGGGCTGGGAGAGCGTCCCAGCAGGGATTGCATCCAAGGACCTTTCCTCTCTCCCCAGCCACAAACCAAACCACGGGTCCAGTTTCTCAGTAGCGAGGTGAAGTGAGAACTGAAACCACAGCAGCCACATCACTTTGCTTCCTCACGGTCTCTTTATGCCTGTGTAAACACCAGCCAGTCAAGACAAAGGCTGGAGAGTGAAATATTTAGGTTCTCACAAGGGATGTTGCCATTTTCCTCTATTTCCTCCCTACAAAAAAAGGGGGAAGCAACCTGTGTTTGAAAGCATTGGACTCTGGTCCATGCACTGACAGCCCAGCGAGGTGCATGGTGTGACCTAAAAGCATTGTCATCAGGAAGGTCTCTTTGTAAAAGCTGCTGGCTGTTGCTTTATTTCAATCCTGCCCTGAAGCCTAGAGTCAAGATAGAGCTCAAGTACCTCTAGAAAAAAACCTTTATCAAGAGGCATGTGATGGCCCCTGGCTTCTCCAAGCCAGTGGACAGTGGTCACTAGAGTAGTGAGAGGGCTTTTTTACAGTTTTTGCAGTATTTGGGGATTTGCACAACACCACAGGGGCAGGATGGTGAAACCATCTGGACCAGCTTGCTGTGATAAAGCACAGCCAGAAGTTAATAAGAAGTAAGGGCTGCACTCCCCTTATTTCAGTCCATTTTCAATGTTTACGAGCTAGTCCTGCTTGGAGTGCAGTCTGGGCAATTGGTACCTCTGGTTTCTCCCTCTGGAAAAGCCCCTTGTGTTATTACATGGGTTCATTTACCTGCTCTGTGCCTTGCAACCTCCTTCCTGCAGGAAAATAGTCTTGGAGGCCTCATGAAGCAACTTTTAAAGGTCTCTAAGACAAGGAAGGTGTTAAGGAGATGCAAACATGATGAGAGCTTGCTGCTGGGAAGGGAACTGCGACCCTCCCATGGTCCTGCCTGAGCAGTGAAAGGCAATACAGAATACAAATATCACCTAATCAGAAAAGGAGACAAAAAGGGACCCACAGACAAATGCTCAGGCTGCCTCTCCTACCCACCATGGCAATCTGAGCACATGGAGCCCTCTACTTGAGTCAAAACCTTCTTGGTTATTGCTAAGTCCCTCTCGGCTAGAAAATGGCTCTGTCATCCTCATGCTAATCCCATTCCCATACAAACAGGCAACCTCCTTCCTTCCTTGCCACTGCTTATCCCCTGCGTCTCCTGTCCTCCCCCTTTCCCTTCTCACCCCAAACTGTATCAAATGCATCAAAGCCCAAGTAAATTATGTTCCCTTTGACCCGCTGGCAGCAAGTTCAGCCACAGCACATTAAAAGAGCAGAGGCTGAGGTTTCACGGTCAGCGAAGGCAGAGGTGGAGGAGGAACTGCAGGCCTTGTCGCCGTGTTGCTTTTGCCGTTATAGCAGGGATGTTTTTTCAGCCAAGTTCAGTGGCACTCGAGGCTGAGGTTTGGGGTTCAGCCTGTACAGGAAGGGGGGACAGTTGTGAAGTTGGGAGGTGATTTCTGAGCAGCCCCTGCAGCTACGGTTACCATCACCTCCCACTAACCATCTCTGGAGATAACAGTCTGTATGGAGGTCACGGGGGCTTGCAGGAGGCAGCAAGATCAGGAGGAGTGAAACAGCAGGGCTGCCCCCATCTCTACAGATTCATGCTTACCTGCTGGGGTCCACAATATGTGCTGGGCTGATCGCGGCCTCTCAAAATGTTCCCCACTTTGACTGCTTTCCTCAGGCACAGGCTGCACTTTGAGTTCATTACACCACATGTGCAACCAGGGCAGCTCCACATGGTCTCAGGTTTGGTTGCAAAAGGTGCCTGTATCTTTGCGGATGATGGCTGCATAGGCTGCAGCTTGCTGCAAGGAGGAGACCTGGAGCTGGCAAGGCTCAGCAGGTCGTGGAGATGTTTTGGAAAACTTTGTGGGGTCAGGCTGGAATGAGACCACCAGTGCTCTCAGTTTCCTGCCAGCAGTCCCTGATGTCGTGATGCAGGGGGTGTGCTTAGTGGCAGCAACCTTGGCACCGTGTGACCTGTGACCTGTGTCAAATAAAGTGAGTGAAACTGGAGAAAAGTGCCTGTAGCATCTCTGACTCTTTCATACCAGCTCCAAACAGGATGATGGACTTAACACTGGTGGTAAAACATCCTGTTGTCTGTACAGGAATGGAGGTGTTTGGGGACCAGCCATCATCTCACAGTGCTGAGGCAGTTCATGCTCTTGTATCTTGGCTGCAGGGCTGTTTCTGCCATGCCTCTGGGTGTTGTGCAGAGCTTGGAGCACCCTCCTCTGAAGTTGCTGCGGTGGGCATGCCAATCCCCAAAGAGGCGGTATCGAATCTGGAGCCTGTGAAGCCATTGCCAGCAAAATAAATATTCAGGAGTATTTTTAGCCCGCTCTTGTTCAGAGAGAATTTCTTCGTGTCCTTCTGAGGAGCTCGACGGATCTTTCATCGGTTTGCTTTTCTCATTAGCTGGCATAAGCTTTGTTCTTATTTAATAAAGATTAGGATCTGCTGCCTCCAGCCCTCTCTTTTTGCTCCTCTGTCAGGCCCATGGTGGCTCAGGCTGCAGTGACATGTTTGATGTAGGGCCGCAGAAGTAGAAATACGGGACAGAAGCTGGCAGTGGTCTCGTGTTTGCTTCCCTGAAAAAGCCTTGTCCCACGTCACTTTGCTCTGGCAGCGTCACCCTCCGCAGAGAGCCGCCCTGCAGTGGGGAGAGGGGAATTGGAGCTGCTTAGATTATCCAGAGGTTTTCAGCCTCAGCTGCCTTGAGGTATTACAAAGGTCTTCATCTGAGCCATCACAGAGAGCGTGGGGGGAAAACAGGATCGCTGAAACAGGCAAACATAACCCATGCGTAAGCTTAATAAAATAGGAGACGTGCCAGGAATGGGGAATGGTTTCTTCCAGCTTCAGTGGTCAGAGAGATGTAACAGATCTCTCATCCCTTTATATATCATCAGATTCTCCTAGCTGCCTTCCTTTCTTGAGCTGAGTCATTCCTTGGAAAGGAATGGTTTGAAATAACAACAGTCATGATCCAGAATGAATTTTGTGAACTACCTGAAGAAGGCAGTGGGGTCTTCTGAGCTTTGAAAGTCTGATCTCTGCTGACAGCCCCTGCAAGCATATGCTGCTTTGAGAGGACAATCATATCTATCCAGAGTGGAGGCTCCTGGGTCTTTTCCAACCTGATGGTGATTCTATGCCAATGTGGCCACCTGCAGAGCACTGCTGGGACAGGACCTGGTGCCAAATCCCTGGAACAGGAACGATGAGGGGCTGAGGGGCAGCTGAGTTTTACCTGTGATGAAGGCAGGACCTGTGACCCCCAACTCAAGATCCTGTTTGTCACTTCTCATTATTTTCTCCACCGCCAACTGCATAGACCAGCTGGGCCGTTGTTCTGCACCTTGATTTAGCCATCCCTGGAGCAAGAGTATATTTACCTTATAAGAAACTCTGTGGTTATTTACTTGTGGTAACACACATAATTAAGTCTATGCAGATCCAGCGCTATTAATGCTGCTGCATATTAATGCACTTCTTTCTTAGAGATTTTATTTTTAAAAAATAATCTTTTAAAAAATAATCTTACCACCCTTGGTAAGCAGACTCTCATTTCTAGCAGGAGAGTCTATTTTGCGTCTGCGTAACTTTGAAGGGGATGAATAACTTCATGGCCAATAACATTTATAGCTTTGCCTTGTGCAGGGAGATAAGGGCAGAGGAACGCAGGGCTCCAGGGCAGGAGCTGTTTGCCGAGAGGGGCCGGGAAGGAATCCAGTCCCCACCCTGCTGGAGCCTTACCTGTGCCCAGGTGCATGCTGGCCACAGTACTTATCCCTGCAGCACCAGCTGCTGTGTAAGGCTGGATACCAAACCTCCCAGCTCACTCCAGCATAGCTGGAAGGGGAGGAGGAAGGGAGGACAGAGGATGAACAGCAGGGAAGGCAAATTTTAGAAATACTTCTCGAACAGTCACAGTTGTAAATGAACTCACCCTTACCATGTTTGTGTCACTCGTGTTTGCTGCCTGGGGCTATGTGAGAGCACAAGTTTTCCTGGCACGACTGCTCTTGGAAAATCAGCTTCCAATCCATATATGATAGTATTCATGGAAACCACATTCTAATTTACATGCACTGATTTTCCTGCCAGAAACCATGCTGCCGTCCAACCCAGCTCTAAAAATGCCGCCCTGTGACTTCTCTGCCCAATCACGACTAACTCATGCACTACAAAACTCAAATATTTTCCAGGGAATGTTTGAAACCCACAGTTTAAAAGAAGAAAATCTTCCCCAAATTCATGTGGTGGCTCAGCATCATTCTGGGAGGTTTCCTGAGAGGTATTTCCCAAGCCAGATACCTACCCCCACGAAGAAAAAACCCAACCAACCCTTGAAAACTGAGTCTTTCAGATACACAATTTCTTAAATATTCTTCATTCAAAATTTCTCCCTTGTTTTCTCAATTGTTTTACATGATGCTATGGAGATGCAGTCACAAGTCACCAACACACAGGGAGGAACCCCTTTTAAATGCCTTCCACCCTGGCCAAGACTGGGGAGAGGTTCTCCTTCCTCTCCCCATGCAGAGCTCGACCCAGGGACCTGCTTCCTCTGCTCCAGTCGCTGCCGTGCTCAGTGCAATGGAGCAAAGGTTGGGGAAGTAGAGAGAGAGCCCTTAATAAAGATAAAATCTATTTCTAATGCCTATAAAAACCAAACCCAAATTCCCAGTTACTTCAACGTGAGCTGTGGAGACGGGGTAATGGAGAATGGAGTTATTTATTAATAGAAGGACATTTCAATAGAGATTGGAGGAGGTGATATGGACCAAATGGAGGCATTTACAGAAATAATGCGCAGGAGGTTGACCAGCTTGGCCAGGTATCTCAGCGCCATGTCCTGAGAACAGTTGCCTCCAGTTCTCCAAACAGGGTGTTTTAGGGAGCTGCATGCTCACAAAACTTTGCCATCACTCGATCCATTTCCCCCATAACTGGCTCTCATTTCCACCTGGATGTGGAGCCAGAAGAACATGTATAGAGAGGGGTCCAGCCCTTGCTGGATTTTTTGGGAAGCAGCGGAATGCTGATACAAGCTCTGCCAACCCAGACCCTCCTACCCTGCACCAGTCCAGGGCAGAGGGGAGCTGTGACCCCTTTGATACACCCCCTGCCTTCACTCCTTGGCCATGGCTTTAAACCTCCAAGGCCAGGAACCTTAAAAAATTGCATGAGATCCCACTCTGATTCCTACCACTACCTCCTGCAAAACACAAAATTTGCCTCCCTAAATTCCTTGCTGACTCAGTTTTAACACACACCTCTGCTCTCACTTGGCAAACAAACAGTGATGAAATTCCCACCTGCCTCTCCCTTGCAGTCCCTTCTGGAGGGGCTCATTAGCCATGCAAATAAAAAATGCTCCCAGAGCCCAACAGCCTATTTCCCCCCCTGCACCAGCAAGGAATGGCAATTCATGGGGGTCTTCAGGGACGTGGGATGGAGGGAGGGAGGAGCGCAGCGCAGCGTGGCTGCGTGTGGCAATCAAGCTTTCCCACTGCCACCTGTCCCTGGGGACCATCCCTGCTCCTGTTGTGGGAAAGAAGCAGCGTCTCTTCCTCCACCTTGTTAATCCCCTTTCGCTGTGCTCCCGCGCTCGGCTCCCCATCCTGACCCCCCGGGAGCCCTGGGAAAGCAGCACCCCATCCTCATTGCCCCTTCTCCCTTTTGCCTTGCTGCGAGGCAGAGTGGGGAGGGGAGGGAGGTGAAGGGGAAATGTGCCTTTCCTTAATTGATTTTGGGGAAAAAGGCAGGCAGCCGCTGTACTGTCAAATTAATTAGTTCCAGAGCTATTTGCCGTTATGAGCCACGTAAGATTAGTGGTCACTGCATTTGGGTGCAAGGAAGCGGTGGGGGAAAGGTTTTATAAGCTTTATTCGCTCTTGGAGCCTTCCTTAAAAACACAGAAGAAAACTAAAGAGGAAAGGCCCTTGGTTACCAGTACTCCCAGCTCCTGTGCCTGCTGCAGCATAGGCAATGTGGACGGAATGACCAGTTTCATAGAATCATAGAATCACCAGGTTGGAAAAGACCCACTGGATCATCAAGTCCAACCATTCCTATCAAAAACTAAACCATGTCCCTCAGCACCTCATCCACCCGTGCCTTAAACACCTCCAGGGAAGGTGACTCAACCCCCTCCCTGGGCAGCCTGTTCCAGTGCCCAATGACCCTTTCTGTGAAAAACTTCCTCCTAATGTTCAGCCTGAACCTCCCCTGGTGGAGCTTGAGGCCATTCCCTCTCGTCCTGTCCCCTGTCCCTTGGGAGAAGAGCCCACATCCCTCCTCTCTACAACCTCCTTTTAGATAGTTGTAGAGAGCTAGTTTGGCCCCTCTAACATTATCTGCCCCACACTGAACAAAGAGAGTGCATTTCTGTGGCTCTGTCTGGTTTCTCTCCTCCTGGTAAGGACTAGCTGGGTCCTCAGGGTCAACCCACTGCCATCCTCACCGAAGCATGGGCTGCAACACCAGCTCCTGCACCCCTGCTGAGGAGTGAAGCCAGGCGGTCAGACACGCTGGGTATCAGCTCCGGAGATGCTTGGTCCCTTTTGTCCCCTCTTGCCCTCTCTACTTGGAGAGGCAAAGCAGGCTGAAGGCTAGAGGAGAGGCTTTGAAAGCCCAGGGTGCAGCTCATGGGGCTCAGATCCCTGATTAGATGGGAACGCCTGCTGCAACTTGATAACACGGCAGCATCTGACAGGGAGGCTCAGGCAGCGCTCCCCGAGTTGAGCAGTGCCTATTGTTTCAGAAGATATTACCCCGCACATATGCTTACATCTGGATATTGATAAGCATGCCCGTTTATGCATAAACACAGCACAACATGCAGCCACATACCTCTGCATTCCTCCTCCTCTCCCTCCCTTCCCCTTTTTCCCCCCCCTCTTATTCCTTTATCTCCTCTTCATCTGCTCTTGCCTATTAAACGTTATCTCTACTCCTCGTTCAGAACAGAGTCCCGGGAAAAGGCAGTTACGGTGGGTCACACAAACAGGGTGCTGAGGAATGGCAAGCATTTTGGGTGAATGTGGGGTTTTCAAGAGTCTGAGTGGAGGGGGACTGAAGACTTCAGTTGGGTTAACAGAATCCAACATATGCAGCAGGCTCCTGAGTCTGCTCAGGCAGGACCATTGTCTCTGGGCTCACATCCCAAGCCTTGTCTGCCCAGCCACACACACAGGCAGAGTAAACCTGCACCCCCAGCCCTCAGCTGCACACACTCTCATGGCATCGATGCTACATTTAGTCCCATCAAAAAGCAAGGCAGCAGGGACGTGGGTTTACAGTGATTAAAAATTATTTTACAAATATGTTTTCCTCCTTCCCTGTTGTTTATTCTGTAAAAGAGAGTCTGCAAAATGAACAAGTGCCGGCTGCACCTAGCACAACCCTCAGCACCTGCTGTGCAGCAAGGGATTGGTGCCGTACAGCCACTTCCAAACCAAAATGTTGCTCAAACTGCCCTCTCCATGTCTGGACCCTAAAAGAGGGGAAACCTTGTGCAATGCTGCCTGGGAGACCTGACCCACTTTCTTCAGAGAAACATGGCAGGAGCTTGGAGACTTGGTCTACTGAGCAGCGAGCATGCGATTCTGCAAGTGCTGCCATCAGCCCTTGCGTGGGACCCAGAAAGTGAACCCCAGGGCCCAAAAGAGTACTTGGTGGTGACTCACGCATGCCACCACAGTCAAGGTTTGTGCATGCAGGGACGCAGGGCTCTGTTTTCACAAATGCAGGCTGGGGCTTACACCGAGCCAGCTGAAGCACAGTCTGCCCCAAGCACTGACCTCTGTGTGCTTGCGCAAGGACAGGGAGCCACCAGGTCTGCAGCAATCACCTGCTCAACCCATCCCCTCCACACTTACAGTGTACTGGGGCCTTGATCCACTTGTCTGGGGAGAAAGACATCCCATGGCATCTTCTGGTGTGCCCCCAGGATTTGTTCCTGGCTCTCCTTGCTCAGACAGTGCCATAGGTTCTGCTCCCAGCAAGACAGCAAGTCAGCAGAGATGCTGCACCCCCTACTCTGGCTTCAGCTAGGGCTCCCAGACCAAAAGCCACGTCCTTGACATGGGCTACACCAATTCTAGAAGCAGGCTGGATTTCAGCTCTCCAACTTCTTAGGAAGACAAGACAAAGCACAGAATGTCAAAGGTGCTTACACTTAAGCAATTTATTCAAGGAACTTTGTCCTGGACAGACTCAGTAACAGGCACTATGCAGCTGTAGAAACCTCATCACAACTCACCCCAGAAACAGCCCAGCACATTAACCACTCCTCTGAAAAGCTCTCCTCAACCCTCTTCTCACAGAGGTTTGCCAGCTCCAGGGTAGGGGACAAAAGCGGGATAAGTGGAAAACTGGGAGAGGAATTTGTGCATTGGTCAGAAACTTCATCTTTCCAAGTCTGGCAGTCTCCACCACAGCTCAAAGGCAACACTGCTTCAACTGACTCCATGTGTGTGGCCAGTTGACACAGGCAGTTCATGCTGCCCACACATAAGAACATGGATAAGACCTTAGAGCTCCTTTGCAGGCACAAAGCAAGGACAATTAAACTTCCAGTAATGCAAATGGCTCACCAGCTAGGGGGGACTGTCCCTTCTCCCAGGGGGTGCAACTTCATCTTCAAGACCTCCACTTGCTCCTTCACTGCAGCTGGATATGGGAAAATATAACGCCAGCACTACCAAAATATAACTCCAGCACTACCACTGGTTTCTGGGCTGAAGAAAGCCCATGTCTGTACACAAGCAGCACAACCACGGTGTGCACAGAAAGGATGCATCCTTGGTCAGTGCGCATGTGTTCTTCCAAGCATCAGTGCACACACACACAAGGACCATCTCAGTAGCCAAGGCAGGGCAGAAGGGATCTTTGGAGAATGAGGGTTTGAGCAATGGGAACAAGGGCAACTCATGAGCCCAATGTAGCCTGGCAGCACTGCACACAAACTCTCTGGAATGGGGTTGTATACTGAATTTATAGGCTCTTAAGTCATCACATTTACAATTTATGTTCTCTAGTCTTTTAAGCTCAGCAATAAAATTGGACTAAACCTCTGCTGAGGGAGTGTGGAAATTTTGCTCTTCCCAGCAGCCTCATGTATGAGGTGCCCATAGGCAGGACCAGAACATGCTTTCTGATGGCTTCAAGGTGGGATCTCTTCTCCAGTTCCCCACTCCCAGTAAAGTCATCAGTCTCCCACCTGCTACCTTGATTGCCCAGCCCCCCTTAATTGGATGTAGGTATAACAGTGTGGCAAATACTGGGGGACAAGTACAGTGGTCCCCCACAACCCCTCCTACCTTCTAGAAAAGGGGGCTGCTTCTTTTCATCAGGGGACTTCAGGTGTCTCTGCACATCACCAAGACCCTCACCAAAGTTTTGCACTACTTAGGACCCCCCCCCCCATCCCCTGCAAACAAACACCACTGTTGCGGTTTTATCCACCTAGAATCACTTTACTTCAGAGGTTCACACCAGAGAACTATCCAGAAGATTTCCTGCTGGAGTGATGGCTCTCAACAGAAACTGGTCTCAAAAGTGGGGCACCTCCATTGCAAACGGAGACCTAAAATTGAGATGGAATTAGCACCAATAAACCTACTAATGGAAGCAGGCCCTCCCAACTTGGATGAATCTCATGGTTTCAGAAGAGGGTGGCATCATTCCTGCAGAATGCTTGAGTGGCCTCAAATAACACACTGAACTGTCAGGCACAAACCCAAGCGATGGCGTGAGCCAGCACTGAAATAATGAGAAGCTGATCTACAGCTTTTCCCCTCTGGTTTATTAAATGAATGCTCCACATACCACTTCCCACTGACTGGAGACAGAGAGAAAATCCCAGGACAGTAACTCATCATCCTTTCTTCCCCTGAGAAGATTCAAGGCTGTGGCTATGTATGGATGTTGTGAAGTGATAAAGTTGCTGTGGCTTTGCAAGTTACCACGCATCAGCTGAACCGCGTTGTCTGACCGTGCGCGCGCTCCCGGCTCCCTGCAACTGGGTGGTAAAACATGTTCACTCACGACGGGGCTGGAGCAGGTACACCGTCGGCGGGCTTCAGATAAGCACGCTCTGCTGATAAGCAGTGCCTCATTAAGCCCCAGGACTCAACGGCTTGCAATGCAATCCTTGGTCGAGAAGTCCCTCCTCCTTTCAAGCTGTAGCCCTCATGGAACTGGCAATGGGACATGGCTCTGGAAAAGCGGTCAATATTGAGTTAATTCCTGTGCGTAGCCTGGAGAGGAAGGAGGGTTAGGGATCATGCCAAAGAGGAGGAATAGCAGAAGGACAAGGCAACCGTATTGCTGAGTACGACCTCAACATACGCATACCTGGATGAGGATAGTGCAGATGATACATGGAGATGACCCAAGAAATAAAACCAGAGTGCTCTGAATTCTGCTGAGGTTAGAGTCCATGGACACAAGTCATAGCATCATTTGAGCTTTCCAAGACTGGAGCAAGGCCTTGCCCTGGGCATGGTTTAATATAAAAAACATGCCAGGTCCCCTCCTTGACTCCGCTAAGCAGGACCAGACCTCTTCTTTGGCCTCATACCTCAAAAAAGAATCATTTTGTGAGGTTCCTGCCTCTCATCACCACATAGAAGTCTTCTTGCCTGAAGCCTGGCTTAGCCTCAAGCCCTGACTTGAGTCTTAGAAAATCTGGAAAAAACCCTCTGAAACTTCCTTCATCTTTGTCTTCCCTCTTGGCCAGCGCTTCCCAAAGCCACCCCGTTTCCCACCTCACAGCTGACCTCCATGCTGAGCTTGACACACAGGATCAATGCACAGGACATACCCACTTTTCCCCCTGCCCATGGAGGTGGGAATCCATGTCATTTAAGCATTTTCTGCTCAACATTCACAGCTGCAAAATCAGGAGGCAAACTCCTGGCCTTCCAAAATTAAACATGAAGCACCTACCCCATCTCTCCTCTGGTCCACCCAGATGTCCTTGGCGAGGCAGATACACCTGTTTACGACAGGTTCTCCTTATCAAGACCTTGCCCTTGTATTTCAAGAAGCAAGGGGATGTTCTTTGGGGAAAATTTTCTATTTATTTTTTAACCATCTTATTAAGTCAGGTAGGTCCCTCTGTTGACTCCCAAGAGGAGGTCAGCCCAATGCATTCATTCCCAGCCAGGCTCCCCAGGAGCACAGCTCTGGGGGTGAATGAAGCCTCCCCTCTGATGAGATCACCCTGTGGGGAAGGCATTCAATGACAGTTTGACTGGTGGAGCAAAGCGTGACTCGTGTTTGTTTGGATAGTCAAAGGGCTTGGAACAAATGCCTCCGATTTATGTTGATGTAGATAAAAGGACCCCAGCCTTGTCACAGGATCAATGGAGCTGGTGAGAAACCCCTTATGTAGATGCCCTCTGCCTTCAGATGCTTTTAAAACAGAATAAAGCATAATAATTACACAATAACAATTATTATTTATATTGGAAAAAATCTTTGAGTCCAACTGTAAACCTAACACTGCCAAGTCAACTACTAGACAACGTCCTGAAGCACCACATCTACCCATCTTTTAAATACCTCCAGGGATGGTGACTAAAATGCTTCCCTGAGCATCCTCTTCCAGTTCTGCAATACCTTTTTTGTGAAGAATTTTTTTTCCTGATATCCAATATAATAAATAATAATAGTAACAACAACAACAATAATAGTAGTACTGCTAGTAGTAGTAGAAAGTTTTCACAACTCCGAGTTACTCATTCCTTTCTGGAGCAGGGCACACTGGAGAGCCAAAACCAAGGTCAGGCACTGCGGTTACAAATTTGGGGTCACCTGTTGGCTGGCTGACCAAAAGTTTTAGGTTATTTTGCTGCTTGATACCTTGTGTTTTAACTCCCATCCTGACCTGGGTGACAAGCCCTGCCCTTGCAGACCTTATGCCTGCCTGGAAGGGAAGAGCAGGCTGGATGTGGTGGTGGCTGGAGCTGAGGACTGGGGGGACAGGGACCACTGTATCCACATCCATCTGGCATACTGAGGCGGTGAATGAAGGAAAAGGAAGGAGGGGGTGGGTAGAAGAGAAAATCCCAAAGATCCTCGGATAATAAGCACCATTAAGGTTAGTCTGTCTCATGATTGTTTCTTATTAAAAAGAGACTGTACTTTATCTGTGCAGGATATGCTGTTTGGATGAGGGAATTAGCAGAGTGACTGCCTCCATATCATCTAATTAGCAAAAATGTTGATAAGCAGATACAATCACATATGATTAGGATCCTTTTAAAAAGCCACTCCATTAATTAAATAGACAGAAAGGCCGCCTCCAGCCCTCGCGTGCCACTGATTAGAATACAAATATTTACACTAATCTCACCTCCATCAGCCATGGGACACTTTTGAGTATTTTTAGTGACATCAGATTACTATTGATTTTCATCCCCAATGTCAGACCATTTTGTTAGTATCTGAAAGTGCTGCCTTCAGTTTCGGATGCTTTAAATCATGTTAAGGGTTTATCTTAATGACGCTGCTGATAACCACTGTTCAGGTCACTCGTACTTTCTCTTCAAAGAACACAGTCTGGGCTGGTTTTTATTGTTTGTACTTGAGATTTAAGATACGAAAAACATTTCTCATTTCAAAGCCTTGGTTTCTAGGGATGGAGCTGCCAGGCTAGTTTGGGTTTAGTTACTTGATGTGTGCATGCTTCTCTCCCGTTTCCCTTTCTCCCTGCCTCTCCTCAATGCTTTCTTTACTTTTTTTCCTTGCAAACCCTTTTGGCTCACAGCAGTGGCCTCTCTTGAATGGCTGCTAATCTCTGACGCCTGCTGCAGGCACCAGACAGGCAGGCAGCGAGCATCCTCCATTTGGGGATGACAGGAGAAAAACAATCCCTACTTTTCAGATGGGTAGGACGCACCAAATCCAAGACAGATAATCCAGTGCACCAGCCAGTCTGAGATGGGAACTCCTCATCAAAAGCAAGTATGGAAGGAGGCGCTTCGCAAAGAGACAGCACAAGGCAAAGCAACCTTCTTCCTTCCATGCACAGCTCCACTCCCCTCCCACTGCCCTGCAGTAGATAAACCATCCAACATGCTTTTCTGACATCCCATTTTCCCTTCAGGATAACAGAGTGTCTGAGCAGAAATTGGTCTTGAAATTTCTGCCAAGCATCTGCAAACGGACCATGCTGGCAGTGGCCAGGAGCTGATGGCACCTTTCAGTGGCTTGTGGGTGGTAGGCTTGGTTCACCCTCAAGTCCAATGGACAATCCTACAAAAACACTAACCCAAATAAATGAGACCGCTTGGTGAAGATTTCAGGCAAAACACTACAGCATAAATGAACCATGAAGCTTTAGTTGCCCTCAGAGCAGAAGAGCTCTTCAGGATACTCTGGGAGTGCAAAGAGCCCTTTGAATTCAAATGAGTAGCAACAGCTTGCTGCTAGGCCCAGATTAACTTCTGCTATTGCTACAGTACAAACAAGGCCCAGCAGAAGAATAATTCACATGGCACAACCACCATTTCAATAAGAAGACCTCCTCTGTGCAAACAAAGGCAAAAGCCCAGATCTCCCCAACAAAGTGAGTCCATAGGACCATGAGCTCCTTTGTTGCTTTTCAATTCCTTCAGCTCTAGCCTCCAGACCAGCACTCTGATGCCTTATGGAGATTTTTATGGCCAAAATATGACAAGTACCTTCACACTACCAACCCATCATTGATGAGTGAGGAAAACAGCAAAACAAAACCTTTCCCCAGTACACATCGCCTCAATAGCCTTTCTTCCTTCCTCTCCCCCATAGCTTTCTACAGGATTACATGGCTGCTCCTCAGCTTCACCGCCTCACATGTACTATGCGTGTTAGGATAGCAACCAGCTCATATGCTGCGCATATACTCTTTGGTCTGACCAGCTCTTGACATCTTACCAAAGAGCAGAATAATGGAAATGAGGGCAGAGATCTTCAACACATGCTGCCAATAGCAGGTGTTTACAACACTGCGTTACAAGCATAAGTTCTTCTTACTGGCACTTTCTTGGAGACCTTCCTCACACAGTGATTCCTTGTAATGATATTGTATTTCCCACAGGAATAACAAATTCAGGGAACAGATACATATGTAGATTAACCCCAGACAGGACCATCAAAGTCCTCAGACTGAACTTCTCTCTGTCGAGATCATGGGGCATCCCTGTTGTACGTGCATACACCTTGGGACAGATATCAAAAAAAAAACCCAACATGTACAAAAGAGTCTAAGCTTGTTGATGAACTCCCTTCTGGGCATTTATTCTGGTACTGACATGAGAGCTAAGCTCTTCTGGAAGCATGAGGTTTGGCTGTAAATTCAGAAGGGATCACGACGATCATCTAACCACAATTTTGGGAAAAGGACTCACTCTGACTTTAAAAACAGCCACATGAGTATGTTCCAATAATTCATTACCTTCATAATGAAGGATGTGCAATGTATTTAAGTTTAAATTTGCTTAATGCCACCTTCCATCTGCTTTGTTGCAGAGCCTGAAGCTCCCTGTGCCATTGAATTTCTGTTCCCATGGAGGCTCTTAGGGACCAAGATGAAGTTGGCATTGAACTTCCTCTTAATATCAAGACACTTGCCCTGAGCGTCTCACTCCAGAACATACTTTCCAAACGCTTAATCGCATTCTATGACTGTTCTATGAGCCTTCTCCAACTTATTTGCGTTCTTCCCAAACTGTGGGTAGCCAAACAGCAAACAGGTTTCCTGTAGGTGCTGCTATAGGGCAATACGCTGTGTAGGGGTAACATGGCCTTACTGCACTGCAGCCTTCTGGGCTGCACATGAAATCCCACTGAATATCTGAGAATCCCACCTTTGGGTGGGTACACGCACACAAAAGATAATCTGACAGAGTCATACATCATAGCTGCAACATTACAGCTACATCAGGCAACTACAATATCTGCATTTAAAATCAGAAAGCCAGAGACAACCACCTCCATCCTAGAATAAAGTCAGGTCACCTGGGTAATCATTGCCCCACCCCCTGCTCTGAGGTCATAATGCCGTGACTTGTGAACAATTGGCTTAAGAAGAGAGGATACGGTCAAGCAGCAGTTGTGGTCTTGCAGTGCAGAGGGACAGAGCACCTTGGAGGATGAACTGAACATCTACCCACCTTGAAGAAGCATAGCAGCGTTCAGACATCCAGAAGCCTCTGCGTAACAGGCATCTTCCAAACAGGTCCAGCTTTCCTTTGAGACGATGGATTATTACAAAGTCCTTGGGCTGCAAAAAAGTGCCTCACAGGATGAAGTTAAGAAATCCTACCACAAACTGGCACTAAAATGGCATCCTGATAAGAATCCCAACAACAAGGAAGAAGCTGAAAAGAAATTCAAAGCAATCACTGAAGCATACAAGGTTTTGTCTGACCCTCAGGAGCGATCACACTATGACAGGTCTGTCAAGGAGAGCAGACCCTATATAGGAAGAAATGCCACGGGAGGTCATGACAGATCTTTTGGTTCTCCTTACATATACCATGACCTCAAAAGGACACTTGCAGAGGTCTTTGGAGGGATGGATGCCTCTCAACATGATTTCTGGGACCCATTTGACAACATCAGAGACAGTAGTGAAAACTTGGGCAGAACAATTGGAAGAGGAAGAAATTCCAGCCTGTTTTCTGACTATACCGAGTTATTTATGCCGTGGGATTTATCCAGCCCCAGTAAGCTGCCAGCTTACTTCTTTTCTGAGGATGCAGTTGGGTCACAAAGCATTAGATCAGAGTCAACCACTACTCGAGTGATCAATGGCAAGAGGATAACCATCCAGACAATCATCGAGAATGGGCAAGAGAGAACAGAAGTGGAAGAAGGGCCAGCTGAAGTCTGTGAGGATAAATGAGAAGGACCACCTGAAATTATAATGTCCCCCAGCACAAGTATCAACTGCAAGCTGGGGGACGTGCTCTCATTGCTCAGTGGATGTGATCTACTACAAGCAGTATTAATAAATGCTGTGTTCATGACACAGCCAGTGCAGACTTCTCAATCGTTTGGATTAAATGCTCCACTGTGTATCTTGGGGGCTGAAAGTGAGAAGGGAGAAGGTGGATTGGGGTCTTAGACTAGGACAACTTATAGTCCCTTTTTACTTGGAGTCTTTCAAGCAAAAAGAGCTAAATTCAAACCACGAGCAAATGGATTTCAGGGGGCTGAGTTTAGCTCCCTCTGCACAAAGCTGGATGCGGGGACTTAGATGGTGCTTTACCACCCTTATTGTCTTGCTCACAGCTGCAAGAGGCAGTTCACAATGCAATTCTTGCAGAGCCTGCCAGCATGCTGCTTTAGTCCTTCACTGAGCTAAAGAACACACTCCCCACACTTCTGCCCTCCCCTGTGCTGACATGAACTGCTGAGCGTTGCCTCTTGCTTGGCCAGATCACATTAGACATTTAAAATCATACACGCTGCTTATTTTTGGTCCCACGCTACATCCCCTTGAGTTTCCCAGCTTGTCCTGCCCACTTATGTCCCCCTGGAGACTGGAACTGGCTTTCAGGGACTTTTTCACTCTAATCCAGATTGCAATTGCTGCCTGTGTTTGGGCAGGTCTTTGCATCTGTTTCCTCTGCTGTAAAATGTGAATAACAGACTCCCATGCTTTGAAGGAGGCTGTGAGGTAGTGATACTAGCAAAGGACCCTGAACATTAAACAGCAAGTTAAGTTAACCAGAATATTGCCAGCCCTTAACCAAAACTGTTTACTTTTCAAATGAAAAATGTAGCTTTACTCACCTTCTTTAGCAACTGATGCCACGCCCAGCTTGGAAAAACAGATCAAAACTGTATTTGTTGTGTTAAGGGCTGTTAAGTCCCTGTGAGTCCCTCTGCTAGTATGAAAAACACACAGCACTGAGAGGCAAGAATTATAGAAGTCTAAGTGCCTGCTGGGTTCACAGAGAGGGACTAGTGGCGATGGGAGCAGGGAATACCTCAGTGCAGAGACAAATCACATCTGCTGCTCCTCCACAGTTTGAGAGTCATCAGCAGTCCTGCATGCATTGGGACTTCAAACATTGTGAAGGTTTAAAAGGGTTGGTACAGAAAGATTACTTTAGTCAAGCAAACACAAGTAAATACTTCCACCAATACTCTCCCTGCAGACACTATGTTGATGGGAGATGACTTCTTCACTTTACCATATACTGCTTCGGAGGAAGTCCAAGGTGAAAAACAAAACAGAACAAACAACAAAAAGCCAAACTGCACATTTTGGATCGGAAACTGAAGTGGTCTTTGATCAAAATAACAGGTTTTGAAATGTGGACCAGAGTTGAATTCCCAGCTTTTCAACCTTTTCAACTTGCTAGGGCTAAAATTTTGTTTCAGTTTTGTCTCTAATGGGATATATTTATGTATACACATCAATATTTCTTGATCTAGATTAAGGGATGCAGGTCTACGTGTCTTAGACCTGTCCTGCCCTGGGTCAGCAATTCCCTCTGTCCCTTGTATCAATATCTAAGGCAACATCTAGGAGCAAGAAATTGCTTTTCCCATCCCAGGGTCAGAGTGTAATGGCTCAGGCAGCTACACTAGCCAAAACCTTCCATTAGGAATATAGGAACACAGATCAGAAAGGGATTCAGCTCACCCAGCAAGTATCAGGTCCAGGACTTCTGCATCTCCCTGTGCACTGCAAGCCACAAAACACCTTGCAGTGTTTTCTGTGAGAAAAAGATCTGGGATCAAAACAATAAAAGGAAGCATGGAGTCTAGTGGTAAGACAGTGGATCAGGCTGTTAGCAAAGTCTTGCCTGCAATAACAAGAAGTCTGCCAGGTGTGCCCAAACCATCCATGGAAACACAGCAAACTTTGCCTTAGAAGAAAACCCTTACCTCTCCCAGAGCGTGGGATTAGACTAACACTGAGCCTGCCAGAAAAACAGTAACACCTTCAAGGAGTTTTTTAAAGCTTTTTCTCATGCTGTTTAGCAACTGCTGTGCTGGAGGAGGCTGCAGCAGATGTACAGACACAGTATAACCCAGGAACCTTTGCCTCGCCCAGTTGCAGCTCTCTGTTCCTCTTCCAGAAACATGTCCTCTCTCTAAAAAGCTGTGTTTTGGGACCTTACCTGGTCAGTGGTGCCTTTCAGGTATGTTCAGTGCTTGCATGCACTTGTATGTGCAGTTGATCCACCGCAGGTACCAGCAGCAGAGCCTTTTGCTCAGCTGCCCGTGGAAACCACCCTCTTGTCCTTCTAGCCACCCCTGGACATGAGGGGCTTATTTCAGACACCAGCTCTGCATGAACACATCATATTGAGGGCAGTTTGAAGCCTCCTGTTTGACTGCAGCAGCAAGTGCATGGCCCTGTCTGGCCTGCAGTACAGGGAAGAGCAGGGAGTAAAGGCGGCTCGAGCATCGCCGCTGAGCCTGACCAGCAGCCTGCGTGGAGAGGCCGAGTCATTATTTTATTAGCAGGCCCCACAACTACTTTAATGTGGGCTTAGGCTGCAAAAACAAAAACATACATAAAAGCATTTGGAATTACTTCATGAAATACTAAATCACAATATTAACCGACTGACCTTTGCTCTATGCAGACCTGCTAATTTTAGCAATTACAGCAAACAACTTGAACATATCAAGTGGGCAACTGTTTAACAATAATGACATCTGCTTGGAAAATCCAATTATGTCTAAACATCTTTAAATCCCCACTAGGGGATACCTGCTTTCTTTTTGCAACTGTTAGTCTCTGCCTAATAGGATTTTAAACTCGCAGCCTGCTGCACACTGTGGTGGCAGTGGCCCCTCTCCCTGGAGTGGCAACAACGGGAACGTCATTCCATTAAGCAGCAAGTGAGAGTCTCTCCTCAGACAGTGATGGAAGCGGTTTGGGTTTTTGACAGCCTAATCTGATCGACGGGTGCATTAGCTGGATCTCTTTGCATCTCTGCACCCCCCCCCCAGCAGATACTGCTCTCCTGTCCCCAAGGTTGTGCATAATGGACAGAGCAGGGGCTGTTCTCTGCAGGCTGTTTCTCAGGCAGTACCTGAAAAACACCAAGATGCAGCCATCGGTGTCTTGTGTGGGACAACCAACATGAGATTTCCTTCTGCAATGTCCTCGGACACAGATTAGTTTAATTTTCTAGGTTGACCTCCGTTTCTTTCCTTTTCTCTCCCTTCTTTTCTCCTCTACGCTAAGCTATTTGAATCCCTTCCCGTTGCTCCCTTCCTAATGGGTGAAACACCAAAACTGAGACTTGTTCCTCTCTATAACCACAAGTCCTAAAAGACAACAGCTATGTGGTGGCTTTTTCAGCCATATTTCAGACCTGTAGGTTTTTCTTGTCAAGAAAAGCGATGTTAGAAGTAAATGGAACCAGTGAGGAAGAATAAGCACAACAAAACCACATGATTCTCCAATAAAACATGCCAGTGCAGGCCAGGGTTCTCCACCATAAAATCAAAGGTTCTTATTCAGCCCCCAATTAAGTTGCCACAATGCCCTGAGCTCCACAGATCAGGTAGCAGTCTCGGCTCCACAGTCCCACTCCTGATCACCCAGCACCCTGGGCTGCGAGGCTATTGTCAGATATTTGAATTGAGATACGAGAACAGAATATTTCCATCCCTTCTCCTCCCTCCCTTTCCCTCCCTGGCCAGCCTGGCTCTTTTCTGATGGAGCGTGCAGCAAAATCACAATCACATGTTTGCAGCAGTAGGAGGCCATTGGCATGGAAGTGGCTGTGATGTCACTGCAAACATTTCCACCCTATCCCATTTCTCCAGAACAGTCTCCGTTTTTATGACCCCATCCTGAGATCTGCAGGAAATCAAATTGTCCTGATTCTATTTTGAGCGCTGGTGTCATGGCATCAATATATAACGATGTGGTGTCAAGCTGGAGAGGCTCAAGCGCTCTGCCGTGGTGTCACAGCCGGTTTGCTTTGTGCAGCTCAACGGATTGGATCACAGCCCTGTGGATGCCACGCTTGCCGTGCCGCGACTGCTCGGGACTCAAATGCTACACTAATGGGATAAGCTGCGGGGGCAGGACCACAGGCTTTCATCCATCGGCAGCTCCCACACCCACTTAGAGGTTACAAGCTGGGCACAACGATGCCAAAGGGCAAAGCAAATGCACAGGGATGTGATGCATTGCTCCTACTGAAGGGTGAATTGCAGACCGAGCAGCACCCAGGGGCTACATGCAAGGGAAGAGAAGAGCATAGTTGTGAGGTGCTCATGCAGGGAAACAGGAGATACAAGCAAGGGAGAAAGAGATTTTGGGGCAGACAGACACTGGCAAGGTGCCTGAAGCAAGGAACTGGGCAGCAATCTGGCCAAAGCAGGTAGAAGCAGCACGCAGCAGATACAAATTCTTGTCTAAACTAGGATTACCATCTAAACAGAATGAACCATGGATAGGACCCCCCCGACTCAGATTCAAACAGGGTCTTAGATCCAACTGTGTTCATGAAAAAGTTCTTTGATGCTTCCCACCAATATGTGAACCCCTGCAGACTGAAGCTCTTCTTTGTGCCTGTGTCACACGGGGGAGAATCTGGCCCTGAGATATCTTTTGGCAATTAAGCCAGTGGTGTCCCTACCTGATTTATCCCCTGCACGCAAATCTTATCTTCTCCTCAAAGAATATCAGATCTAAAACATGGCACGCATGAATCACCCCTGAACTGAGGTCTCCAACAGAAGCAACAACATCTGTAGCAAAATTTTATCTCTTGGCCAAAGAGTTTATACTGGAAGAACTTAAGACAGCCCAGAGAGTCTTCTGGAGCAGAGCAGGAAAAGGCGCTGGTTTGACTTCAAAAGCAGTGGGAAAGACACGGTGGTGTCCCATAGTTCCTAGTGAGCAAGAGAATACAGACTGCTTTTCAGAAAGTGCAGTGGAAGCTTTTGTTTCTCTTAACCTAAGGGACATAGCAATCCCAGGTATTTAAAGATTTTGCAGAAAGGCACAGTTTGGATCCTATATTAAGATCAGATCTTCTCCAGGAGAGGTATCTTTTGCTGGCTATGTTGTGGAAAGTTAGAACCTCTGTGCAAAGGCAAAACTGAGCCTAGTGGCTGAGTCTGAGTATTTCAAAGCTCATACCAACTGCTCATCTGCTTTTGCTCTCCACAGTACCAGAAAATACACGTGCTAGACTCCAGACCTGAAAGGGTATTAACCCTTGGGGTACTTAATTTCTGATGAAACTCCACCATCTCAGCTGAACCTCACCAAGACTGAATGTGGTACTTAATTTACCTTTAGCCATAACTTTTAAACTCACTGCATCCAAACAGTCCAGCGTGGAGACCAGGCAACTGCTTTCCAAACTCCTGTGTGGGGAACACTAGTAACTGGAGATAGCAGATTTGCAGCCTGAGACGACCAGTCAGTTCTCATGAAACTCCTTGGTTATTAGTCATCTCCTCTCTGCAGTTTTCATTTTCCAGTCTTCCTTTATCTTTGCCTTTGATTAGCACTCAATTTTGTTCACCTTTGGTCACCCTCCAAAAAACACCAGGCAAAGGACCTCATGGGAGTTGAATACCACCCACTTTTGAAGCATTCAAGAAAGTTCTTTACTGTGTGACTCCAGTATCTACTTTCCCATCTTTCATGGTGCTATGACCCATAGGGCTCACTCTGGCTGGCAAAACTTTGCACCCTTCATTCCACAGGCATAGACCTCCTCAATGTCACTACAGACAGCATCTCACTTTCCCATGCCCTCGATCTCTTGGGATCTTGGCTCAGTGATGCCACCCACCCTTACCAGCTCCTCTGGTTCCTCACTTTACCCTGAATTCCTCTCACCTCCCTCCACTGCCTTCCAGGATGCTTTCCTTCCTTCCATTCTCCTGCTGTTTGATAATGCTTTCCTTCCCACTTTGGACACTGCCTCCCCTAAATGAATAGTTGCTTGAACTGCTCAGCTAAGAACCCGTCCTCTTCTCCCATTTACGACACAAGGAAAATCTTCAGTGGTGTTTAAACAGCCACAGAATGAGGCCCAGCAGCACCAGGTGACTTGGCAAGGAGTGACATTGGTGTTAGCGATGCACTCCAACACGGCCAGAGTGAAGAGCTCATGGGGGGGCGATAACATTTGGTTTAATCTTATTTTTTTATTTTACTGTTCCTTCTCTTGTGGTTCCTTCTGCTCCCGGAACGAACAGGAGTTTTTATTGCTGGGGTTAAAAAACACGAATTTGCATTACATCCTGGCTCCCGCTGTAATACTTCAGTCTTGTTTCTCTCTCGTCTCTCTCGTCCCCTCTCCAGAACAACTGATGCTATCACAGCCTGATTTAATTTCAAAGACGGATTGTGATTTGGCAGTTGGGGGAAAAAAAAAAAAAGCCAAGCTAATCAAAAGTCACCATCTGCTGCGTTGCCATGGGGATATTCCTCCCCAATAAATGTGCTCTTTGCCAAAATCACAGATAACAGCACTATAAAGGGTGGGAGGTGGAGGCGGGGGAATCAAAGAAAGAAGTTCCAACACTAGGGGGGGAAAACGAAAGAGAGAAATGAGGGAGAAACAAGAGACGGAGAAGAAGTGGGAGAGAAAGGACTATGGACTACTGAGGAAAAATGATGAATGGATGAACTAGGGAGAAGGAGCAGGAAGTAAGAGAGACTAACAAGCAGCTGAGGGTGACAAAGTGACAGAGGGAGACAGACAAGAGAAAGGAAGAAAGAGGAGAGACACCTCAAGACACTCTGCCGCATAAGATACCAAAACAAAACAAGCAGAGATAAGAGGATTGCCCTCAAAGCCTCATCTGGTCTCCAGGGAAGGGGAGAAAACTGAAGCATAAGTGAGAACTCTCAAGGATGTTGGCTGTAGTTTAAGAAGAGATCTTACCGTTCTTCACATTGCAGTTACTGAGGGTAAATCCCTGGATGGGACGGGCGATGACACATGGGGATGATCAGGGTCAGGTCACCTGATGCGTTAGCAGCTCGGACACTGCCAGGATCCATGGTGAGCTGGAAGGGTTTGTCATGCTGCAACACGGCACCAGGACCTGATGGGTTAAAATACAAATTATCTGGAAGCAAGCAACTTCATGCTGTCCTGTTTGAGATGGCAGAGCAGTAGAGGCCAGTTGTTCAGAAGCTGCTGTCGTTCCTTATATCCCCTTGTGATACAGGGCAGCAATTTGGGACATCATAGAATCATAGAACCACCAGGCTGGAAAAGACCCACCGGATCATAGAGCCCAACCATTCCTACCAAATTCCTATCCTCATCGACTATGAGAGCAAAGAGTGCACCTGTGCAGGGGGTCATTGCTGTCCCCAGTGCTCAGTGGGGACCAGCCAGGACACCGCGGTACCATATACCCCAGGCGTGGGCACCAAGCAAGACAGTTAACCAAAGAGAAATGGGGTCATCTAACATGAAATGAGTAAAAGCTGCCAAGTTTTAGGTCACAATGTGCTGGCTGCCCCCTGACCCTGCTTAGAGTGTGCATGTGTGTGTTGAGTGCCCCTATTAACCCCCAGCAGCTAACAGCATTATGGGAGGCTTCCCGCACCCCTCCTCACCCTAGTGGGAGCTCAGCAAAGGGGTCACCTAGCACCCACACTAGCAAGATGGGATGAATTATTCACAACGGAGACACCACCAGCCTTTTTCTTCCTCCTCCTCCTCTGTGGGAGAATAATCTCAGAATAGATCACAGGTTGCGTGAATCCTTCACTCAAAAAATAACTGAATGACTTCTACACGAACTTGTTTTGCAATTCAATACTAGTACTGATAAGAAACGGTCGCTGCATATTGACTGGAAGAGTGCAACACCGCGTTGCCCATACCCAACAGCTCTTCGCTCTTCCCTTTGCTCCTACCTCCATCCCACATTAAGAGATGCTGTAAAAATCACTAAGTCCTAAAACACGGTGTTTTTCGCTGTGTAATCATTTCAAAGCACTGGGGTCACACTTCCGTCCTTCTCTACTCAACTGCATAAACATTTTGATTTGAAGGAAAGCAAAAGAGCCTCCCACCACATGACTCCAAGAGCTAGTGTTTAGAAGTGCACACTCGCATATGTCCCAGAAGAGCATTAATGCTCTTTGAATCTATGTAGAAGAAAGAGATAGGCAGTTGGAGTGTATTAAGCTCTCAGGGGGAAAATGAGCAGTGGAGACAGGGATGTGAGCGAGGCAAAGGGCTAAACCAAGAGCACCGTGAAGAACTGAGCTCCCGTCTCCTGCCACCATCCTTCCTCCACCATATCTCACCTCCTTGTCCTGCCACCCCTGTTCCTCTCACTGGCCTGTTACAACATTTTATCATGTGAGAAGGAGGGGAGGTTGAGTGAGGGGAAGGAAAAAAGTGGGGAAGAAACAAAGATTTGATTCAAATTATAAAACTTTGTAAAACAAAACCTTTTCCTAGGCAGTCAGCCTATCGCTACTAGCACTTTTCTCCCCTCCTCCCCAATTAAACAGCAAATTATACTTATCAAAGAAAAGAAGGTAAAGAGAAATCTAAAAGGCTGTGAGAAACCTTTAATTATTAGTATAGTGGCATGAAAAGCTGTTGAGCCCCTTAGAAACGTACATGGCCAATTATCAAAAAATATAAGAGATGCAGAAAGAAAGGTTTGTCTAATAAGTATGAATCGCAGGGCCATTTAGAACATCAGTGTTAAAGCATTAGAGTTAAATGGAAAAGTAAAAAGGGGCTGATGGTTTTAACTATTTCACAGGAGGACAAGAGGTTGATACTGATAAGACAAGCAGTATAGTGAAGTTAATTATCTGCGGCCCTTGGTGCACAAAGCTTTTTGAGCTGGTGATTAATAGAGATAAACCATTCAAACTCCACATTTCTAAGGTGAATGAAGATGGCAGAGGAACCGCACAGCCCCGGCATACTAACTACCCTGAGAGCCATGGGCCTGGCTGCTGTGGAGGGTGCTGGGTGGGTTTGTCGCACCCAATCTGCTCCCCCTCCTCTAATTTCAGGGAGGTTTAGGGAGTAAGGAGGAAGGGTGGCCAAACATCCCCAGCATCATTGGGTGCTTCCTTCATTGGAGATGTCTGGGTCAACTTCCCTCTAATTAATAAAAATCACGTCTACAAAATATTCTGGTGTTACCTCTCTGAGAGCAATGCAACCTGGGGGTGGCTTTTATGCACATATTGAACGTAATACTGATTCTTTTTGCACTGCATTAGCCTGCTTGCTGCTAGGTATGTGCAAAGGACCTCTCCTTCAGCTCCTCCTCCCACCCCACAGCTTAGGTAGAACTATTGCAGCCTTCCCGGACCAGGGGTCACTGGAACAGATAGGGGTTAAAATTATTTGAGGAAAGCATGTGCCCTCAATATGAATCTTATTTTATAATCACAGAGTACCTGCACAGAGGATAGGAATAAATTAAGTGGTCTGGTGCTTTTGTGGGAACTGGGAAACAAAGATGTGAATGCAGGACAGACTCAGACCTTCATCTTTCTGAGGCAGATAAATCAGGCACCGTGAGGTTTATCATGTTTGAGTCTGGCAGATAAGACCTAAAAATGGAGAACCTGAATGGACAATCAAGAGAAAAATAGATTTCAATCTTACAAGATTTCCAGCCAGATCTCCTGCCCAAAGCAATTTAGACATGCTCCCATGACAGCCCTAACCTCCAGTCTCTGGGATTTGGGTCAGAAATTACTCCAAATCTCCTGGAACTGGAAAACTCCTGGGAGATTTCTAATACTTCCTGCTGGGCTCCCCTAGATGCCAAAGACACTGGCTTTCTTCTTCTAGTATTTCAGTGTTTCTGTCTAAAGCCCAGCTAGAACAATGAATTTCAGAGACAGCAGCAAAAATTAAAGTAATCACTTTAATCCACTTCTAAGCTTCACAAACTACTCGGTGCATAGGTTTCCAGTTCAATTTGAATTCTAGGATGACTTTGGGGTTGGCTGTTATTTTCTCCAAAGTGGTTCCCTTGCCCTTGATAAGTTTGGAAAGGCATCTCAACTTCAGCATCTGCAAACAAAAGAATCTTATATTTTTGGCCAAACTAAATTGAATAAATTTTGTGTTTGTTAATTGCATCCAGGCCAACCTTGTGTAGGGCCAAGTTTCAGCCCAGTGGGATTTGCACATGGCCTGGATACAAGCTATTGTAAATGGGGATCCCTGAAGGAAAAGCTTACAGATGGTGATTCTAAAAATGTTTGTCAGAGCCAGCCTTTGTGACACAGAAAACCCATAGCCAAGGGGGTCCCCGAGTTGGAGAGATGGTTCTGAACTGCAGAGGAGGCCAGGGGAGTTTGTTGGTATTGGAGAAGTTTTACTAGTCCTCTTCTTGTCTCCTGCCAAACCTGTTTCCCTTGGACCCTTTCTCTGTGAAATCTGGTTATTTGGATATAATGAAAACTGGAACAATGCTGCACCTGGTTTCCAGCTACATATTCCGAAATGACTTCTATTTGAATGCTATAAAATGGGACCAAGATGGGTATAGTTTATCTGAGCTACAGGGGAACCTTCCCTGGCTGGTCCAAGACCAGGGCTACAATCTGGCTTGTGCATCAGCATTTGGTGATGGGATCAATGCCAAAACTCATGGGCTTATCTCCCTATTAGTACCACTTTTCTTCTAATTCAGTGACTGCATTAAAAGTCTAGACTGAGAAAAGTCTACAAAGAAAAACTTCTTGTGATTTTCTGGTCAAGCACTACAGATCCAAATGTTTCCAAGTAGAAGATAAAATCCAGATACCAATACCCAAGTTGGCCTCACTCACAACAGCAGCATCACAAGACACCAACAACTTTCCCAAAAGGCTCTGCAGCAAACATCAAGCTTGTGCAGTTAAGATTCACCCTTGGAAACAACAGGTCTCTCCCTTCCTTGCTCATTTGAATCAGTGTCAAGTTTCGGTGGCTGCCAAACAAATGGGTAGCTTGATGCAAAGCAATGGGAGAGGAGTTTTATAAAAAAGGATAATGCACTGTGAATCATCTCTGCCTGGTAACTCCTCAGGTGGGAGGTTGGAACGTATCTGGACCAAGCGCAGTGCATGCTGGAGCCCAGCTTTGAGAACAATCTGGTCACCTGGGGGAAAGGGGAGCTGGCTCCAGGGTGGCAGCACCGGCTCCAAGAGAGGTTACAAGGCCCTTGCAATCAAGTTCAAATTACCTATCAGACACACACTCCCACAAATAGACTCCAGACACCAGCTGCTTATTTTTAGGCTGGAAAAGTCTCCAACATAGGTGGGAGGTTGGAGGGTACAGAGCAGCAGTGGCACCAGCAGCCTCGTGACCAACAAACCTCCAAGCACTTTTGGCCACCTCCTTCCCCTCTCACAGTGGGTGGATCAGAGCAGTCTGCAGGATCGCAGGACAGAGGATCACGAGAAGCATTCATGACGCCCTCACACATAGCAGGAGCAGCCCCACTGCCGCACTGCAACATGCATTGCTCCACCACGTCAAACAGCCTTGTTTGCTCTCCACCAAGTACATCAGCCCCGATGTTCAGCAGTTCTGGCCTGGAAATTTTGAGAAAAGAAAACAGCATCTCCAGAGATTGCTTGTGCTTCTTTCTCAGCCAAGCAGAGAGCAGCTTTCTGAAAAAAAATCCAGCTTTCCTGAATTATGTTCCTCATCACTATTACACAAGTCCAGACACCCTGTTAGCTCCTTCACTAACTGGACGTATCATTTGGATCAAATTATTTGTTTAATGAATTTTGTTTTCTCCCTGCAAACAGCAAGTAAAGAGTCTGCTATGGTTTTGGATACATTTTTTAATTTTCTGCAACTAATTTTCATCACTTGTATCACTCATTGCAGCATTTGTCATCTGAAAACTGAAATTTAAATCTTTCTGTGGGGGCACAAACCTATCATGTGCTTGTTTATACCCACTTAGGTGGTCAAAAAGTTTGGAAAAACATGTAAAAAAGAGTTTGAAACTGGCCCCCAACCCTCAACGTTCCCTATCATTAGCCTATTTTATCTGTTGCCAGGCATATTCATACACGTATAAGTATCCGTATGCCAGGATATTAATGGGAGTCAATACAAAGAGGAAACAGGCTGAGTAAATACATTTACCATAATTTCATGTCAGATGACTGTTGTATGAAAATGCATGTACTTTCTCTTATGTCTGTGCAATACTAGATTGAAAACACAAGAACCAAGAACTTGTCTAGAAGATACCCTTTACAAGGACAGAAAAGCAAAGTGCACAAAGTATTTCAGACATGAAGATAAACATATTTAGGTGAAAAAAAAAAAAGATAAATGGGCCATTCAAATCCCTAAGTTTAAACAAGAGACACATTAAACGAGAAAACCAATCTTTCCCTCTCCAGGGAACTCACCTTTTTGAACTCTGACTGCAACACAAGGTTCCGTAGAGTCCTTTGGCTCCTGTCATCTTGCAAGGTCCTACAGAATAACATATTACATAAAAATCAGTACGAATTCATTGGGGGTGATGGTGGTGGTGAATGTTTCTCCAGCAGAAATCAAAATAGATTTTCTCCTACGAGCTTAAGTTTTATTTATATTTATTTCTGCACACGATATCGGTTCTGGAGACTTTTAAAAGGAAGGCTAAGGGTGCGTGCAGCCCTGCAGTGATGGTCACTGCTGTGTTTACAGTTTACACAGGGTCTGGTCCAGGGGCAGGGAAAGGCATCCACATGGTGGGAAACTCTGGAGACCCTGAAGCAGGGTCTTGGACCTGAAGCAAGACCCTCTTGGAGCAGTCTGACTTCTGCACAGGCACTGCAAAGACATGACTTAAAGTTCAGGAAATGTATCCAGGTGAGAACTATTTATTTGGAGCAAGAATAGGTAACCACCAGGATTGTGGCAGAGTAGTAATGGAAGAGCGGAAGGAGAGCCAGGCTTAATGTCCAGCAGAGCCATTTTGCCCCAAATACCAATGAGATTTTTATCAAGGATAACACAATCCCTCAAAAAAAATCCAGTGTTGCAAGTTTGCTTCTATCTACCTGACTGCCCAGTTACACCCTGCGGGCAGGACACAGCTCCTGAACAAACTCTTACCTCACCTATCATTTTTTGCTGGGCTTGACTTGATCACATATTGCAGAAGTCAATTATTAGCTCTTCTGCCTGCATTACACCTCCTGAGTCTTTGCTCTGTTATGGTCGATGGCACTTCCAAGGCAGCCATGAAAAATATCCCAATTGCTTGTGCTGTCCCATTATGGGAAGGTCCTGCTCTTCCATGGCCATATCTGGAGAGGAAATGATATAATACAGTGGTGATGCCTCTGTGAAGATAAAGTGTTACTTAAAGTAAAATCAGGCTGCTTCATGTTTCTGCTATTTATCTCCCCTGTCAGCCATTTGTTAGGAATTTATGCATGGTCTTTAGTCACTGTTGACTCACCTTCTCTTGTTTGCTTTTAATCACTCTTCTTACAGCATAGGAAAGGTGAAGCTCTGCTCACACCTAGAGCAAGATGGGTTAGGAAGGCAAACTGGCTAGAAAAACACTGGACGCAACTCCTTCCTGCAAGCCATAGCTCATGCATCCTCCTTAGTGGGACGGCAGACATGTAGGACAGTCTTCGTCCTCCCTCTTCCACCTCATTTTTCTAATGACTCGTTTATTGCAGTGCAGCAGGGGCTTTCCTGTTTTTCAAAGCAAGATAGTCCCAAAGTACTCACCAGTCTGGAGAAACCCTCCCTAAGCATGTTTTTGTTATGATAAAATCCCTTGATTCAAAGGAAAGACCTGGGCACCCAAAGGGCAGGTTTTGAGCACCCTGACTCACACAAATGTCAGCGAGCAGTGTGGTTTCCCAGCACCTTTCAGGATGAAAGGCTTTCAGAGAACAATTCGTAGACGTTTTTGGAAGTTATGGAATGCTGTAAATTAGCAAGCAAAGACAAGACATAAAAAACGCCTGTTCCATCAAGGACTCCGCTCTGCTCTGGAGTCTTTTGAGTTGTATTTTAGAGCAGCTACTGATGATAACTCACTATAAAGCCCTAATAAATTTACTGAATGGCAATTTTTATTTTACATAAGAACCACATAGCCATATGCTCAACTCCGCTCTTCCTTCAATAAGTAAAGTTAGGCACGTACTTGGCATCTCCAAGCTCCGGGTCTGAATTCAGACATGACAAAACACAAATGTGTATGTAACTACCCAAGCGGGTAAGCGGCTGCTGGAAAAAAGGAAGGTGAACCTCAAACAGATTATACAGTTACTTGGCAAAAGTTGAGATATCCTGGTGCATTTTTTACATCCAAAGAAAAAGAAATCTTAGTCACAACTCACTGGGACATTTTAACAAAAAGCATAAAGTTTAGAAAAGGCAGAACTTTAAAACAGCAACTCTAACTTCTTTCTGGCAGAGGTGAGAGTGTCTGTAATTGAGATCAGGTTGTAAAACACACAGATTGAAAGATGCGGATCATAGCATGAATAGTTTTAGAATTAATAGTGGTTTTCAGGTTGCAATAGAGATTCTCTTAACCACTGTTTGGGACACATTTGATTGGATTGCCTCAAATTGTAATGATTATTTCTGAATCACCTAAAGACAAATTATTTTTTTTCCTCCAGGTCATAACTTTCTGCGACTAAATTAGAACGATCAGATTTCTCTTGCTTCACCATACTGTTTCTGTTGTTAAAACCCAAAATATCTTTTCAGCCTGTAATAAAGCTAATTTGGTTCTTGCTATAACACCATGAACTTGCATCAAGTCACTCAAAATGGATGAATTTGATCGTATCTGCTTGGTACCCACAACTAGTCTCTCTCACACATGCAGTCATAAAAAACTATTTTTACCTATATTTGTGCATGCATATAACAAACATATGTATGTATACAAGTATAAGATCTTGTATGCCCAAATCAAGAAGGCAGCTCGTGGAATTCTAATAGTTTATGCTTGCAAAGTTTTCCCATAAAATCCAACAATACATCTCAGAATAAGAGGAAAAAAAAAAGGAGACAAAAGAGAGAGAGAGAAACCAGCACCGCTGAACGTATATGGAGCCTGGACTACTTCATTTCTGTGTGTTGAAACTAATTTGTTGCATTATGTTTCTATCTCTTGCATGTCCACATTGCCACAAGGTCTTATTTTTACAAAACAGACCCATCATTCTTTCCCACAGGATGAAAACACGGTTAAATACTTGCTGTAAAAAAACCATTATGTGATGTGCTAGCCAAATGATACACTAATACTCCGACGTAAGTGCTTTTTTGGCAACTACTCAAAGGAGCAAAAATTACATCGTTTTCAACCCCAGTGATGATAAGATTACACAAAAGAAAGCAAAATATACAAAACGGGTTGATGATAAATATTGTACAATAAATGGAGAATAAGCTGGTTTTCTTGCTGTCACACCCTTTGCAGTTTTCTGCGATTTTTCCATCATTTGAGGCAGCCACACCAATTATTTCCATAGTATTGGGTGTCCCCTGAAAAAAACCTGACAAAAATAAGGATTTGAAAGATTCCTTTTCAGGAACTTCCTCCACCAACTATTTCCTCCTTTTCAAATGGGGTTTTCAGAAAGGAAGTGGTGGCAAGCAGTAACATTCCCCGCGGGAGGGACCCATCTTCCCTTCACATGTGGAGAAGCGAGAATATCCTCTTATGAGGCAGAGCAGGAAAAGAAATCATCCTTTCATTGGTGTATTCCAACCGGATAGGTGTCTGGTGCTGTGTCCATGATGGTACCTTCTGAGGAGTCATTTCCAATTGGCTTCAAGCCCTACATTGCAGAAGGACAGTCAGCTCACTCGCTTATCCTCTACCCTACTTATTCCAGTTGGAAACAAATCAAGACATTAATAATAAAAAAAGCAACCCTTAATCTTCACTCAGATCCTCCACCACAACGGAAAGATATTCCTACATCCTCAGTGAGGTGCTCAAATATTTCTTCTTGCTGCTAGCAGGGTTGTTGGAAATGTTTCTTGCAGTCCTTTACCATTTTTTCCCAGTTTGCAAACCCAGTTTCCTGCCCTCGGAGTATTTCTTTGCTCCTTGTAAGTGTTTGTTGGGTAGATGGAAGGAACCATCCCAAATGCCAAGGCTGCACAAGAGCTATTTGCTTCAAGTCTCTTGTTGTATTTAGGGACATAAATCATAGCTGGGCTCTCTAGGTAATTTTTTTAACAGAGGAGAAAAATAAGGGAGCACAGTTAGGATGAGGCAGGGATTTAGTGGATGGTGGATAAGAAAGTCTGCAGCAAAGAAACCAATGGCTCCTTTATTTTCATTTGATTTGTTGTGTTTACTCATAGTGTCCAGATGTCCAGCATCCAACAAGAGTGGTAGCCGGTGCACCAAGTAGCTGCTCTGACTTCAGCACCACCCAGAGAAAGAGTCCAAATCATTTGGGAGCCCTACCCAGCCCTGAACTGCCCAGACACAGTTGTGCAGCTGCCACATGCGGCCGAGAGCTGCAGCTGCCCTGGAGAGCCAGACAAAAAGCAGGCACTCACCGGTGGCCCTGCAGCAATATCCCTTTTGCACAGATGTTTGCGAGGGCAGACTTATGGAGGGGCACCAACCCGGAGGTGCGATACCGTCCTGCACATTTGCAAACACCATTTAGCGGAAGTCAGATGCCTATTTATGGCTTTCAAATGGAGACGAGATTGGCTCTTAGTGCTTGCGGGATCAAATGGGTAAATTGGAGGCAGAAAAGATCGCCATTCAGGCTAATGAGATTTACACTCTCAAATCAAGTTACGGGGAATGCATTATAGGGAGCTCACACTGAAGGGAGCCAATTACCCCATTAGCACTAATAGGAATTGCACTAAGGCAACACGTGAGAAAATACATGCAGAAAGATCGTTCAAAATCGTTCAAAAAAGTTTCCTTCACTTATTCAGGATTATTTTTGCTGAAACAAGGCAATAACTGACGGATCTTTCCCCTCCATTTTAATTTCTAAAACAGTCTTGGCTTCATCCAGCCATTTCATTCATAAAGCTTAGGAAGAAACTTCTTCCTGAAGAGATGTTACAGGGAGGGCTCAGCTCTTTGATATCCATTGCAACCTCTTTTAATCTCAAACAAGGGCATAAGCCCAGGTAGGCCTTTTGCTGCTAAGAAAGCCACAGCCAGGGATGTGCCCTTTATCTGTGGTTCCTTCTGCCTCTCTGAAGATGCACACTGGCTTTGTCTCCAGTTGCTGCTGTTTTATCACCATCTCTTCACTGGCAAGTGCCCAGCGGACACATTTATTCCCTGTGCAATGCACAGAGGCATCTTAAACAGATACCTGTAACCCTAATGACGGTTCTTTAATGAAGAAAAGGCAGCAAAATTAAATGCGAGTGGCATATTACCACACTTGCTTTAAATTGATATTTAATTAAAAAGTTAATTATTAATTAAGTTTATCAATTGCACATCAGTTGTTCAATAGAAAAGGGCTCATTCATTTAATTATCTGCGTGCAACTGATAGTATATGCTTTTTAGCCAGGCAAGGTTATCTCTGTATCTCTTCTAATTTAGATCAGTTTAGCTTCTAATCTATCGAGAGCGCTTCCTTTTGCGAGCTTTTGATTTGATCTATAAATGTTTACTTACAGAACTGTTAGGTATTAGAAGTTGATCAAATAAAGGGAAGAGCTGCTCAGAGTTGGATTACTCAGCAAAGGACGCTGGTGGTGCTTTCTTCCAAAGAGCTTCTCGAGGGTTTTCTTTAACAATGTGCCTGCCATAAAAGTTTCAAAAAAGATAAACATCCACCCCGAAAGTATGTTAATAGCCCAAACAATGAGGAATCTTCAAAGGGTGAGAGAGGCCTGAGAGCAGAACACAGCGGCAGACACCAACCACCACTGGGAGAACCTCCTGGCTGCTTTTGAGGATTACAGGGCATGAGCCATGGGCAGGGCTGGGGTAGCCCAGTAGTGCCAGCTCTGGCCCAGGGTGATGGGGAAGCACTGCTCTTCCTAAGGGTCCCCATCATCAAAGAGTCAACTCAGGGCTCCCGCTCTCCTTTCTCCCCAAAACAATTCCTAGGTGCAAATCAACAGCTATTTATAGAGGACTTTTGGATGCCACACAGTAAACCATGCAATAAACTCCTTCAATACTCACACTGTACAACAGAGGGGAACACCCTGTGGAGGCTGGATATTCTAATAATTTTTCTTTTATTTGTTTTAACTGCAAATCATGGTCTTGTTCAGTTATTATCAAAAGTAGCACTCAGTGCATATATTTAAAATGCTAAAGGGTGCCAGTACATTAGTAGGTTGGTGACCAGACCTGCCTGGTGCAGAGGATGCTGAACACCAGTAAAATTAATAAGAAATGGAGGGTACCCATATCTTGGAGAACTGTAGGAGGCTATAGTCACTGTGTGAGTAATTAGAAACAGGCACCAACTCAGCCTTTGGGGCTTCAGCCACCAAACGGGCTGCAGCACTTGCATGTCCCTAAATAGTCCTCATATCCATTGCACCATGGATGGCTTTGCACAGGGGGCCACTATGACACAGCCCCTGTCCCAGGAGTCCAACACAAATCATAGATACAAGACAAGAAATGGGGAAGAGCACGGAGGGTAAGGCAAGGAAAAGGTGGCAGAAAAAGATGCTACAAACCAGAGGGCTGATGGACTGCCTTGAGGGTGCAGTGTTGAAACAGATGTGTCCTTTCAGAGCTTAGTTAATCAAGAAAAGGAAATGCATTGCAACAAGTAAATAGCTACTGCACAGAGGTTCATATAATTCAGGTGAATGCCCAGAGTGTGCAGTTTGTATTCGATCTGAAGACAACAAGCCCAGGGCTGTCTCCCATCTCCTGAATGAAAAGCACTAAGGGGAGAGGGCTTTTAAAAGGAAGGTAATTTACAATGCAATATTGCCGGGGGTGGTGGTAGTGTTGTGTTTGTACAACTGGAAAGAGGATAAAAGAACTCTCCATGAATAATAACTGTATGTTTATAGATGGGTGCCTCTTTGCCAATTCTGCATGCAATGTGCATTCGTCTTCGCCAGATATTCAAGTGGCAGGAAGTTTTCAAGCAACAGTGTTTACAGAAAATGACTATTTTGAAGCTTTACACACTAGAATTTGGGGAAACTTAAAATTTACATTTACAAACATCATCAGTTACCCTATCTGACAAATCAGAAGAGAGGAATCTGGCTTAACTACTATAGATGGGCAGTTGGTTTCTCCAGAGAGTTGCTAACATTGTTTAAAATGAGAAATTTATCACGCGTCTGCTCACAGACACTCTGAAAGAAGCCAAACATATCAAGGCATTGATTTGGGATGAATTATTTACACCAGACCTCTTTCTTGACTAGAGGACAAAACTGGAAACTTTCCTCTCTGTTGTATCACCCCACTCAATGTAGCGTCCAGCCATGGGATACTCCTTTCCTTTGGTGACAGGACTAAAGCGAAGATAAAGAACTTCCACGTGGACTTAACGTTGTTGGTGCAAATGCCATATAAGGAAGCAGCTCTGAGAGAAGGGGAACAAAAAAAGACAATTTGCTTGTTCTTTAAGGTGCCACTGCACAATTAGATGGTTGATAAAGTGAGAGTGTTGACTGGAGCTTTTCCACAACTGAGGGACATCAGAAAGCCTTTTGCCTCCCTTTGACCCATCCTCTGCTTAGGATCCTCTGCTGTATGATAAGCAGTGAATTAACACTGCAGCCCCTTCCTAACAGAGGTGCTAATTTAGTCTGTCATCCCCCTTCAATCAGCTATTCTCACAAAACCTGTAAAAGTTTCATCTGTCTGAGCTCTCTAGCCTTTGTGGCCAAATGAGATTGAAAAAGTTACATGGAGTGGGATTCAGAAATGCTGACCTGGTTTAGGACTTCACACCGTATAAATTAATTCCTGGGTTGAAAAAAAACCTTGGATAATTTAAACAATTTCTCCATGTTTTAAGCAGTAGGGCTTTTAGAATGAGACTCTATAAGTTATGAGAATGCAATCAGACCCTTTCTTCCATGCCCATCAGTTGCAGAAATTAATTTAAAAGAACTAGGTTCCTCTAAACTTATGGCTTAAATAGGTCAACACTTGCCTCTCTGAGCATTAACTGTGTTTCTACCTCAAAGGGTGAACTTCTCCAGCTGTCAACAAGCAATAAGGGGAACCATCAATCAAGAAAAGACCAGGCCTTCGTGCAATACTTTGATTAAACCTTTGGTTACAAAGCTGAATATTCTGAGACTTTCTGTAGTCCTGGGCTCCACTGGCAAATAAACGTAGAAATGCCGCTGGGGAAAGCATGTTTGTGTGAGATTTCCAACCCAATTTTGCAGACTCACAAGTTAGGCAGTTTAGATAAGGGGGATGATTAGAGGTCTAAGTCTAAGGTTTGAAATACTCAGACTTCCTGGAACCACTGGTGCAAATCCCAGCAGGGCTGACTCAGCCCTCCAACCTCCTGATGAAGATAAAGTGAGATCCGTGTAGAAGTGTGACTTGTGAGTCTCCACTGGCCAAGACCCCACTGGAGCGAAGAAAATGATGGTGGTGCCTACAGGATAGAAGGGGATTCTTTACACGGCAGAGATGTGACCCAAGCCTGTTCACACCACAGATCCTGCTGGTACCCTCACTCCTAGACTCCGCTAGAAATGATTTATGGATCCTAAACTTTTCTAGAGTTTTGCTCCTGCATGTCCTGTAGTGCGTGTCCAGAGTCTTGCAGCGCTCCTGGCAAAACTGTGGCCTCTCTTATCTTTCTGTTGCGCTACATGCTGACCCCTTCAGAAGAGTGCTCTATCAGCATGGTTTGTGACTCACTCAAAGCAAAGCCCTTCAGAAGCGTATTACATTGTTTTTCAATCAAACAGTACTGTGATCCAGACTTTTTTGTTTTAGAAAATATAACAAACTCCCAAATCTCTAGCGTGCTCCTCACATTTGATTCGCCGAGCAAAACTATCCAAAAGTTATCTGCAAAAAAACTTCTAATAAACCAGATGAACTAATCGATTTAGCCTTTCTTTTCCTTTCTGCTACTGGACAATTAGCCAACATGACACAAAATTCTTGCATGCATTTCCTCTTTTAAGTCATTCATAATAATCTGCTTTAATATTTCACAGAGTACTTGCAATTTATTCTGTTGTGCTGCGTTCTGAAAACGAAGTCATCTGATCTGTGACTCCTCAGAAAAAGATAAGGAAAATCACACAACTTCTGTAATCATCAAACACAGCATCGATGACTGATTTCACAACTAAGTGTATGATTTGAAATGCACTTTAGGAAAGTATTGAAATAGCAGAGCTAATTAAACCTTTGCTTTCTAGTAGCATTCACCTCATTACAGCTCAGACATTCACAGGGCAGCAAATCAGCACAGGGGACACGTACTCAAATATTCTCAACTGAAACTCCACAAACAGACACTGGAACAGAACCAGTCACACACTTTGTCATTCTTCATCCCCTACTGACACCAGCAGATTGATTAAATTGACCAATCCACAGGCAGATACTCAGCTCTATTACTCAGTCCAACATCAAAATAGTGGTAAGAAAATTGTAACTTTCTCTCTCCAGCTCTTTTCCACGTTGTGGCCAACTGGATGATGACCAATCAGCACCTCCACCCCTAAAATGCTCTCCAGCAGAGGCAGGAGATGCTGTGCTTATTTATGGTTCTTTGAGCTGAAAGAAGCATCCCCTGAACTGACATTGACCAAATATATATGATTAAATTAATAAGAAACAGGTAATTTGAAGAAAGGTGGAAATAAGGATCCTGTTTTCCTGGATTTCATATTCCTGTGGTTGAATTATCCTGTGCCTTAAAAGACACAACTCTCACATACACACTGTGATGGAAACTTCTCTAACAGCCACAGCCCCACTGGCTGCAAGAAAGCATTTCTCATTCTTTTCCCCTTTCTCAGATTTTTTTGAAGACTAGTAATACTGCTTCTGCATGTGCAGAAACTTTTTTCTGTTTGAAATAATGTTTGGTTGCCTCTTCTCCTAACATTTTATTTTCATAGAAAAAAGCAGGAACACAGTACCTTTAACACCTCTACTCTCCTGCCACCTTTCACTCAGCCTCGCAGATAGACTCTACGTTATTAGGGTAAGGAGTGAGATCCATTTCTCTCAAGTTGAGGCTAAAAATGGCTCCAGAAGCCATGCACACACATAAGGGGAAAAAAAAAAAATCTTAGTAGAATCCTTGAATTTCCAAATGAAAGTGCCCACCTTCTGGTTTTTCAGTACCACACAGCAAACATTTTCTCTCTGCTTTGGTCTGACTTAAATTGTAACTCCCTTGGGGCAATATTTTTGCCTTTCTATTTGCTTTTAAAAACTGTTGCATGCCCAGCAGCTTCAAGTATAAAATAATCTCTAGAGCTGCAAGGACAGAGGTCTCCATGAAGACTCGACTGAATTTTGTAATGAAATTGTCTTATGTTGAGATGTCCTGGTGCAAAAACCTTTCGTTGACAGGGTTTGACCAGCACAAATACTTCCTTTTTGTCATTTCATGTTTGAATACACATGGAGACTGCATTTGAGCTTGGGTAAGTGTCCACATCAGAAGCAGCTTTGTAAGTGAAATTCCTGCTCAGAGAACAGAAAGAGTGATTTTTTTTTCCTTGACCCATCCCAATTCAGCAATAAAATTCAAATGTGGCAAACTGAGCCATCCAGGCTTTTATTTTCCCTCTTTCTTTCTTTCCTGCATCCCTCACTCCTCCCTTTTTNAATCATCCTGTGCCTTAAAAGACACAACTCTCACATACACGCTGTGATGGAAACTTCTCTAACAGCCACAGCCCCACTGGCTGCAAGAAAGCATTTCTCATTCTTTTCCCCTTTCTCAGATTTTTTTGAAGACTAGTAATACTGCTTCTGCATGTGCAGAAACTTTTTTCCATTTGAAATAATGTTTGGTTGCCTCTTCTCCTCCTAACATTTTATTTTCATAGAACAAAGCAGGAACACAGTACCTTTAAGACCTCTACTCTCCTGCCACCTTTCACTCAGCCTCGCAGATAGACTCTACGTTATTAGGGTAAGGAGTGAGATCCATTTCTCTCAAGTTGAGGCTAAAAATGGCTCCAGAAGCCATGCACACACATAAGGGGAAAAAAAAAAAATCTTAGTAGAATCCTTGAATTTCCAAATGAAAGTGCCCACCTTCTGGTTTTTCAATACCACACAGCAAACATTTTCTCTCTGCTTTGGTCTGACTTAAATTGTAACTCCCTTGGGGCAATATTTTTGCCTTTCTATTTGCTTTTAAAAACTGTTGCATGCCCAGCAGCTTCAAGTATAAAATAATCTCTAGAGCTGCAAGGACAGAGGTCTCCATGAAGACTCGACTGAATTTTGTAATGAAATTGTCTTATGTTGAGATGTCCTGGTGCAAAAACCTTTCGTTGACAGGGTTTGACCAGCACAAATACTTCCTTTTTGTCATTTCATGTTTGAATACACATGGAGACTGCATCTGAGCTTGGGTAAGTGTCCACATCAGAAGCAGCTTTGTAAGTGAAATTCCCGCTCAGAGAACAGAAAGAGTGATTTTTTTTCCTTGACCCATCCCAATTCAGCAATAAAATTCAAATGTGGCAAACTGAGCCATCCAGGCTTTTATTTTCCCTCTTTCTTTCTTTCCTGCATCCCTCACTCCTCCCTTTTTCTTTTTTTTTCCAGGGCAACTAACATTTGGTTGAATTGTTCTAAATAATGACAACATTCGAAACCACTTCAGTCTGCTTAAGATCTCAGGGGGAAAATTTGGTGAATAAATGACTCGGGATAAATCAAATCATTCTGTTCTAATAACTGTGTCTCTCACTCTCATTATTTCAATTGCCGTCCCTACTTCTGTGAGCTCCCACACCTTCCAGGCCATCTCCTAGGGATTGCCCCTTGTTCTGAAGCTCGTTTTCAGTGATTCGGTGGCCCCTATCCCACCTCCTCTTGTCAAGCTGTCAGGTTTCTCCTGTCTCACCTTCTGTTGCAAATCTTTTCTCCATGTGTTTCCCAGTCTCCATTCACCAGCCTCACAAATCCTGCTGCCAGGTGCCTCCTCTCATCACCCTGTCCATCAAGTCCACCGTGTGTTGTACAGCTCTTTCCCCTTGAGAACAACTTCTCACACAGACAACCCCACCACCTTGACCATACTTCAGTACCTCCCTACACGTTATTACAAAGCAAGGTCGACATCCTCCAGTTCTCCCTCCTTTCCTGCTGCAATTCCACCCCCATCCCATGCTGCTCTTCTCCACCATTTGACACAGTAGCTGTAAAACTTAGAGTGGTGTCGTTCAATGGCCTTTGGGTACGGTTTGCATGGGAAACACTACACACCAACCACCCTGTTTCCATGTACCCGTGGTCAAGTCTGAGGAGCCAGTAGAGGTCAACTGCTGGCTTGACCTCCTGAGCCCATCTGCCTTCATGCAAGTGAAGACACATGCTCCAAACGCGTATTATCTTTTCAGAACATTTGTTTCAGGAGCGGGTTGCGTTAAGCGAAGGTACGTCAATCGATAATAAACCTGCTCCGCGCTGTCATTCATGGGGGGTTTGAAGAAAACCAGACCACGTAATCAGGTCTGAGGGGTCCCTAATACCAGAGACGCTGGTGCTGTCAGCTATAGAAAATAATTAGAACGTTATCCCTGTGGCAAGGAGAATGTAAATACATCTAAAATACGACATAATGACATTCTCCTCTGTAAGCCAGGGGATCTGCTTCAAATAAAAGGGCCATTAACACAACAATTAAAGCCAAGGGGGCCGGTGAAGCAGGGAGCCGGCTTGGTGCAGGGCGAGGCGAGCGAGCGCCCGGCGTAAATCTTTCGCCATCCCAGCCAGGAATGTGACTATTAGCCCTGTCATGACCCGAGGGCTTCCCAATAATGCATCTGCTCTCTGTCAGGGCCAGGATTTCGTAACGTCCCTCCCTCTGGAGCCGAGGGCAGACTCCACAGCGCGGCGCCACCGAGGGAGCCGGGGGGAAGCTGGGTGGCTCCAAGCTGGACCTTGGCCACTGTTCAGCAAAGCACTTAACTGCAAGCCCGTAGGGATGCTTCTCCTCCCAGGGCTGTCCAAGCACTTGGAGGTGAGCGACGGGTGGGTTTTGCTGAATGCAGGCTCTCCTGGGGCAGAACTGGACCCGTCATCATCCTCAGTGCTTCGCCTTCTGCCTTCTCCACAGGCAACAACCTCCGTCTCGGTGGGATGCATCCCACCCCGCGGGATGTCCTGAGATCATAGAATCACAGAATAACCAGATTGGAAGAAACCCATCAGATCATCGGATCCAGCCATTCCTATCAAACACTAAACCATGTCCCTCCGCACTTTGCCCACCCGTCCCTTAAACACCTCCAGGGAAGGTGAATCAACCACCTCCCTGGGAGGATGCCTCGATAACATCCTCCTTGTGGAATCTTGGCATGGGGCACCTGTGAGAATCAAGGCATAGAGAGCACTGCAGAAATTCAGGCACAATTCAAAGGAAATAACGTCACTGATATCACTAAGCAGGCAGCAGTTGCCCTGATCACACTCCAGGCAACATGGAGATTATATTTTCTATAAGCTCTATAGCAAACTTACAGAAACAATGTAACCAGTCAATTGGTTGAGTTACCTTCCCTGGAGGTGTTTAAAAGATGAGGTGGATGAGGTGCGGCGAGGTGGACGAGGTGCTGAGGGACATGGTTTAGTGATTGATGGGAATGGTTGGACTCGATGATCCAGTGGGTCATTTCCATCCTAGGGATTCCGTGGCAGACGTGTGCTTGGATGGCTCAGCAGGTCCCACCTTTCATTCAGTCTCAAGTAGCCCCAAACAGGTCAGGAACTTTGATTCTGGGCAAAACGTGTCCAGTGCAACCCTGCAGGTTCTTGGCAAAGGAAAAATATTATGGAATCAGTAAAATCAGCTCACACAACAACAGACTCAGATATAAGTTTTCTTAAAGTTGACAAGATAGGTAACAAATGCAGGTTTTATTTGTTTCTTTGTAGAGATAAAAGCCTCACCAGATGCGAAAGACTGGTTGGTTTTTTTGTTTGAATTTGATGACTTTTTGTGGTATATGTGAAATTTTATATGTCCGGCGGAAGTCTGTGAATGACAGAAAAAAGGAAATGATACCAGCCTGCTGGGTTCAGTTGCAAGGGAAGAGAACAGTACCAAATTCAGCTCCTTGCGAAGATCTGCCAAAAGTCAATTTTATTACATCAGTCTTCTTTTCCAGTTCTAACCCTTCAAAAAGAATGACATAGCAGGGACTTCAAAACAAACCACCCTCCAAATGCTCCTAATTTTACATTTAAGCCACAATATTGCATAATTGTAGGACATATAGAAACTTGGGGAGCTATTTGAAGATGACCTTTAATTTTTTAAAGAAGACAATACATATCCTCTCAACCTTTATGAGTAATGAAGAGCTGAAAATAACAAGAGAAGTCACATTTCAGTTACTAAATCATACTGTACACTGAGAAAACTATTAGAAAGGCACACAGAGAAGATTTCTCCTTATGGTGTATTAATGATTTCTACAAAAGGATCACTTCTATCAGAATGAGGGAGATGAATAACTGTAGGTGCACTGCTGAAACCCCATACCTGACATCCAGAGGGACTTGCATCTCATGAAATGAGAACGGGCTCTGGTTATCAAGTAGTTCAGACAATCAGACCCAGTTTCTGGGGAAAAGACAAAATGTCTTATGGAGAGTGTGGGCTATGTAGGCATTTAGTCCATCCCCTACTGATGGATGCAGGATCAACACCCTCCAGAGGATGGACACCTAGGCTAAAAGAGAATTATATAAGTCAAGGTGCTGTATATATCACAATAGTATCTTGGTATGGAAAAAATTACATAAGCCAAAAATTAGCTACGTGTCCAATATAGAATAATCTTTGAAGATTGTTGTTACAAGTAAACACAAGGATAATAACTAACGGATAAGCTAATTAGTCATGCAAATCTGATGGATTTTCACTGCCTCCTTCCAGCCGCTTACTTCTTTAGAAGGCATTTCATTTTCTGAGTAGTGCACAGTTCAGCATCCAATTCGTATTAGTTGGGCAAAAAGACAGTCTTTTAATCTTCTGACACTTTGGTCCACAGTGTGAAACACATGGAAACTTTCCAACAGAGAAACAAACAGAGCGATAATATAAAAGAAAATATTAGCAAAAACTCCCATGGAACAAAACGATGTGGTGTTCTCTGGCAGATCTCATGCCGGAGCATTGTGGACAGCAGTAACTTATAACCCGCGAATGCAACGAGAGCAACCAGTGCATTTGTCTCTTTCGATTACATGAGCTGCCTTATACTTACTAGAGCTAGTAAAAATGATCTGAAAGAAGCAACAGTCAGCCTTTATAACTAAGGTCACACTGGCCAAACGGGTTGTGAACGTTCCAGCAAGCTAGGAACAAGTTTCTAGACAGCTGGAGATGTTTTGAGCAAACATGGGCCAAATTAAACCGACGTGGGAAGCCAAAGTGAAACCAGTAAAAACTTGCCTACTCAGATGACTTTTGTTAAAGCTGGCAACTCGACTGAAACAAAATTCCTAGGATGATACTGCTTCAGCCGCAACAGCAGTCACCTGAGTCATGCGATAAGCACTTTGCTTCAAAAAATCTCAGCATGTCACTCCTGAGAACACTTGCACATCAGATCCATGAGAAGTGAAAAGGAGGAGGGAAAAAAAAGGGAAAATAAAAGCTTTTGTACAAACTCTGTGACCAATGCCCCTATGTCTCTTTCCTTCCAGACATTTCTAAAAAAACAGTTCACTGGAACCACAAAGAACAACAACTGAGCAGCATTCTAATATGGGACATCCTGCTGGACCAGCCCAAGCCAAAGGAAAAAAAGAAAGCCACAAAAGTCACAATAAATATTGGACACTCAAACCCAAAGCCTTACATTTTGGGGCATTTTTTTCATTTAAACTAATCTAATCAATTGGTCACCATAATAAAGGGTTCGAGAAGCTGGCTGAGTTAGGTTCATCTGTGATGAACCTTGGAACTGAAGCCATATGTTCAAACACACGCACACTTGAAAACACCAACAACCATTGTGTCTTAAGATATTCTACAGTTGACTTTGTGCATCAGCACAAGTATCATAACACACAGTATAGCCCCAACATTGTTTGCAGAGCCTCCAGTCAGTTAACTAGAAAGAGAGTTTATACATTATTGAGTCCCGGGGATGGATTTCTTCTCATACTGACTTACAAACCATGGGTGAAGGTTTATCAAAGGTCATTGCTTTGTGTGGATGACCCTATCTTGGGAATGGCTGCAGATCAGAGAGCATGAGAAATAATACAAACTGATATCAAGAAAAGGAAGACTATAAACCAAGATAGGAACCTGGGAAGAGTGTTTTTCTTTTTCCAGGAAGCAGTAAATATCTGGAAAACTATGAGGAGAAAAAAAATATCCATGCAAATTGACTGTTAAGAGAGCTCCTTGCAAGCAAAAGCCCTAAAAGAAGATTAGTGACAAAGCTTACGAGTATGGTAATACCCAGTTATCTTTTCCTATGAGGCAGTATCTACTCCACTTCCTTCCTACCAGCTGGGCAATAAGATTTCATGTCTCTCTCAAGCAGAACGGGGCACTGCATAACATCTCCCAGCACACCAGTCCCCTGCTTCCCATCAGAGTGAGAGAACAAGCTGCGAGGACAAAGTGCAACCAAGCCCAGTCCCAGCATGGCGCTGGATCATGCTGGACTGCAACTTCCAACACAAATCCAGCTTGGACCCAGGAGCTGGAAACTGCTCCTTGGCCCCTATTCAACCTCTGGGATGCTTTCCAGAAATGAACCAGCTCCAGAGCCAAGGTCTGATAAAATGGACCAGGCTTGTTTTTCTGATCTATAAACCTAAAGACAACACAAGACAACACAAATAACAATGTTGTGGTTGACAAATTGTGTCACTGGAAGGCTCGTGCATCTGAAGTTCACGTTTGGGTCTATTGTGCGTTCTGGTACAGCGCAACTCTCACTTTGATGGTCATTTACCTCAAATAGGATCTACGCACATTCAGTTTTGCTAGTTCAGAGCTGTCTCAGACTTTGCTCTACTCCCCACTTCCACAGACTTTTTCCATATTTTGCAGCCCTGCAGACATAAACTCAGTGAGGAAATGGCCAAAGGATGTTGAGGCTGCTGCAAGAACAAAACCAACTACTGGCTTTCTTTTTATCTAGTAAGGCAAAGGCTTACATTCTCCTAAGAATAAATTGTTTTTTATTGCAAGAGAAAGAAGAATTTCTAGCAACAACAATAGAGGTAAATGTCCTATGAGAACATCATGGAACTGAGGTAAATTACTTTAAAATAAGAAAGCTAGGGTGAAGGGGAATCTCCCCAAAAGTGATCAAGTGCTCTTCACATTTTAAACAAGGGATGGAGGGGTTTTTTTCACCACTTTATTTTCTTCCTTTCTTTCCAGCAGCTAGAAGTCCCATCTGGTTCCTGTTTCTATTCGTCTGATCTCCCAGAAACTTCTAAAAGCCATAAGCATCAGCCAAAAATTCCCCAGGCATGGACTCCTTTCCAAAATAGCCCACAAAACCGGCATTTTTTTAGGTGGGTTGGTTTGGAAGAAGCTGAGGGGGGGATGTTGATTTCGGTAACATTCCTAGGAATTTCTTGCATCTATTCTCTCCTCTCCAGAATTTCTTCTCTGCCCGAATCCCCCTTCCACTTTTCACCAGCATGATGACCAGCACAATGACTACCTGCTCCCACGTAGCAGGATTCATCTTTCCTTGTGGGAGTTCACAACAAGCTGCTGAGAGGCTTTCATCCCCAGAGAAGGCAAACAAACTTGCAATTCCCTCACAGGTGAGGTATCCTTTGTTGGGCTGGTGGCTATTTTGTCTGGAAGCTGCATGAAATTTCCCTGTTACGGCATTTTTAACACAAGACTTAGAGTTTACACCATGACTTGGTGTAAATAGGAAAGACAAAGAGGCAGGGATCTTCTCTACATGCTCTACTCCATGGCCTTAAGGACAAGCGAAAGAGCTTGAACGTTTGCAACAGATCGCCAGCTCCCATCTGGCCTGGAAGCAGAGGCAGAGGAATGCAGCACCACCACCTGACCCAGCTAGAGGGAATGATGGTTTTCCCTACACAGGCATAGCTGGAAAGAGGAGGAGGTTGGTTGAGGTGGGGATGCTAACCTGATGTTCCTTCGTGATGCTTTTGCCTCATAGATGTTCGGACGATCAATAAATGGTCCCTCTGAAAGACAACCAGTGTGTCCAGTCCCTGTACATTTAGGATATGATTCAAACAAGCTTTAAGCTAAGACCAAACAAAACCCCAAAGAAAAGTAGCCCCATTTAATTAATTATGGGCATAATTTCTGTTGCACTCATGTTTCTTGTAAAGTTGCAGAGACCTGTCACAGGGACTCCAAGCATCTTGGTCTCCTGATGCCTCACAATCCTTCATCGGATCAAAACAAACAAAATAAAATTGCAATCTTTCATGACAATGACTTAAAACAGTGAGAGAACAGGACAGCTCTGGAGATGGGAGGTGGACCACAGAGATCTAACCCCTGCAAAAAAGTAGCTACTTTTAGACATTTGAATTAATGACATTAAATTAACCTCACAGAAGAACACAGCTGCCTGGCTGGGCCCATACAGCATCTGTAAGTAGGGCTATAGAATAATCTAAAAGGTCGGAGCCATAGCTCCACACCCTCCACTCACTCATGCTGCTCAAATGGCTTAAGAAAAAAACTCAGAGCATAACAGAGGGCAAGCAGGCTCTAAGGCTCTGTGGCACAGCTCTGTGCCACAATGTGATGCCTTGCAGAGCTCAGCACATTAGCTTCAGAAAGCAACCCAGGAAGAGCAGAGCAATGTCAGTATAGTGACAATGTCCAAGCCAACCTATCCTCCTCAACAGGGCCATTTCAGCACTAGCTCAGATGTCTCTAGATGTCGTACAGCCTCAACAGATGCTCTCTGGTGCGGCCTGCTTTGCTGACAGACTCTGTATGGAGACCTGAACAGACCACAGAGATGAAATCACTGCTTGGGTGAGCCTATAAGGTCAAAGTCAAAGTGCACAACTCAGGGGCAGTAGGCAGAGACTTTATTTTCTGCTGCCAAATGCATCCACTCAACAAGCCTGTGGGCTGTCTTAGCATCTAGTCCAATTGGAGAAGATTCCAGTGGAGTTCTCTAGCCCTGCTGGCAGAAGTGTAGCATGTCAGTGATCACCAAAAAATCCTGATATCCCCTTGCCCTTCCAAGCCACAAAACAGGCAAGTTTGACCTAGGAAGATAGCTGGCATTTCCAGTCAACACACAGTCTGAGATGCCACTAAGAACATCTCTCAAACCCTCAGCACAATTAAATATTTCATCAATAAAAAGTAAACACACTTCATTTTCTATTTATAAAAGAATCTCTCCCTCCTCCTTAATGTTTTATTTTAGCAAGTGCACTCAACCATGTTCTCAATCTGCACTTCATTTCCTGCTATTCAGTTTTCTGTGGTTCACAGACAAAAATACCTGGGGAAAAAAAAAAAGCACAATACCAAATCCCAAGGGGCTCTGACTTACCACAGGAGAAAAATGTGGCACACTGTATAACAAGAGCCTGCTGCGCAAGCTGGGAGCAGGAGGCACAATGGATGGCGCAGAGATCATTAAGCTCAGAAGCAGCGGTGTCAAAGAGCTGCTCAAGTCCTCCCCCAGCCAAGACAGAGGATGGTAACCCAGTCTTCATCACCTGTCGTTGATCCATGTAAGAACAGTGAAGAAAGAAAGGGGGTCTTTCTGTGCAGAGCAATCCTACAGACCAAGAGAAAGAGTAACCAAGAACTTCAGCGCGTGCCAGACCAGGACTTTTCATCGTCATGGAGAAAAAAACCACAGGAATGGGTTTTGGCAGCGTTTTCCACCCATAAGGATCCTAGAGTGCTTGGTCTTCTACAAGTGTTGATGGCATAAGGCATGAAAGCAGGCACAACCTGGCAGCAGATCACAACATGACTTATAGACCAAGATTTACTGGATGTCCCTAGGGCTGGAGGCAGGAGATGGCTATTCTCCTTCCAACCTGGGCAGAAGGATGAGGTTTGGGAAGAGAGATGGAGAGGAAGTTTTGTGTACTTGGAGATAAGGTCGTCCTCACCCCCTCTGTTCACCCTGCAGGCGCTTCTGGTGCTGCTCCCTGCCAGAGATGAAACATGGGGGACAGGTGAACCAAGCCCAAAACATATTCCTCTAAAACAGAGACAGCAGATCCACATCCACCACTGCAGCAGGTGAGAACAGCCAAAGGAGAGCAGGCAAGGCTGGAGATGGAGCCACGGCCATCTCAGCAGGAACAGTCCCACCCAGGCTGCCCCACTGGTTGCAGCGATGATGGAAACCACGGTAGAGAGCTCAATCAAACGTTTTTATCATGTTCTTCACCCCAAGTAATGCGAAACAAGACACTAAATAGGTGACACATTATGAGAAACATCATGCCTTGTCTGTGCTTTAGCTTCCCCTGCTATCCTCAGTGGAGAACAGCAGCTACATGGTTTACTGGGGTGGATATAGCAAAGGGAAAGGAGAGTGATGGAATCTGGCTGGAGGACACAGAGAAGGAGAAGATGGAGAAAGAAAAGACCAGGGGAAGTAGGGGGCTTGGTGCTAAATACAAGCGTTGGGGAACAGAGAAGGATTCGTAAGCACAGAGATGGGAAGGCTGAGAGGGAGAGCCAAGGATAAATTGTTTTAATGAGTGCTCCAACCCTGAAATAAATATAACCACCCAAGGGGGCTGTGTGACTCAGTCTGACATTTTGGCTATTTTTTTTTCATGCCACCAGATGTAATCAATTTAGCTGGGGGGTGAGGGGGGAAGCACACACATATTTTTATTGCATTCTAATGTCCGCAAAAAAAAAAAAGAACATTTTTGTTTTGGTTTTTTCCTCTAATCATAGTATATAGCACTTTGTGCAAAATGAAACATAAGCTGAACTTCCACCTGCCCTTCACCATCACAGAAACAAGAGTTTTGGGGAGTCTGGGCAGATCATCAGTCCAGAGGTAGCCAGAGTAGCCCCCTCGTCTCCACCACGGCAGGGAGAAAATCTCCAGGCTGCAGGAGGACGTAAAGGATAGCTGTGTGACTCTCTTCACACTTGCTTCAATATGCAAGAAGGAACAAATATGGCCAATAACATTCTAAGATATTGTCGTGCTGAAATTCTTTGTTTACCAAGAAATGACATGTTGAAAGCCCTTGGCATTTATGAAGCAGATGATTTCTATTCATTTATTTGAAGCATTTTACAGTACTTACCCAGACACTTGGAGCGATTATCTTGCCAGATCTCATGCAGAGGACTGGGTTAGATTGGCGAGCTGCAGAAAATTCTCCTAGCATCCTAGAGAAAGCGGCGTAGTACTTGGATAGGTGGTGCTTGCCCCTCGGAGCCCATCCAGTACCAATCCAAGGGAAAGTGGGCAGCTTATTATTTATTGTTTTCAGTTGTAGCTTTCATTGGGCATTCACAAACCTTCAACTCCTGTCCAAACCTGTGAGGATATGTTTCTGTGCACTGTTAAACAGCTCCTTCATTCCACCCAGAGGCTGGTGCTGTTGTGTGGTAGGTGAACAATTCTTATATTTACTCTCTGCAAAATGTTTTGGACTCTAGAGAGTCAAACTCAGTCAAACTCCTCCTGAATTAATAGCAGCTTTTCCTGAGCAACAACTGAGAAATGAGAAGAGAGTGCTGTGCAAATAAGTGTTTTTTAATTCATCTTGGTGATGGGCTCAGCAGGTAAAAGTGATCACTGGATATACCCATTCCCTTTTCTGCTATACAACAGTTCACATCTAGCTTCTGTCCATGTGACTTTGGAGGAACCACAGGAACTCAGGCCAACAGAGGATGTAAAATCACACATCCAAATACTAAACAAAACTATTCACTGAACTGTCTACCAAGGCTCCAATGACCAACATAATATTCATTATATCTAACATCTCAGCCATCATTAGCCCTGCATTCTATTCTAAAATATGCAAGGAGGTAGCATTCCTCAAGTGTTACTTTCACCATGGCTTCATCTTTGGATGTCTTCTCCTTGCATTGTTATTGGCATGGAAAAGAAGCTGCATTTGAACCTTCCCTTGTAGGGCCCCCAGTTTGTCAGCTCTCTTTTAATTAGCCCCACTCCCCTTTCCTAGGAGGCTCAGTGCTGAAGGCCATTAGGAATAGGGGAGCTCTGCAAGGTTGCTCAGTTCTAATGATGATCTATTGTATCTCTTTATTTTCAACTCTGAGCACATATACTTTTCTTTCTTGAACAAATCTCCAGAATCTTCAAAACCAAATACATCACATTTTATTTAGTGTCACAATTACTTTTATCTGTTGTGTTAATTACATTTTTTTTCCCCTTAAGGTGGGAGCAATTTTAAATATAAAGTGATTCTATCGCCTGACTTTCTTATCACGTATTGCAATGTTTCAAATCAAGTAATACAAAATGATGCATACTTGGCATTTTGCAGTTTAGCTCTTTTGAACACATTGTGCATTCAGCTATTTCATGTGTTCAGTGCATAGGCTACACCAGTTTTGCACATGTATGTGCATGTCTGAAAGTACCAAACTGATATCTACTCAAGGGGAAAAATCTCTGAACGTTCAAGAAGTTGCCCTCTCAAGATGGGGTAGAGAAGGGAATAGAGAAAATTCTGCATTTGCATGATGACCTTGTATTAACTTTGTAACACCATTAATTCTTGGACTGGCACTTGCTAACTTCCGAAGATTTAACCAGTTAGGCTAAGTATTCGCTTATCCTAACTTTCCAAGAAAATGAAGGATGTCCAAGGAAAACAATCTTTAAGTTTGAGAATCCAGGAGAGAAACATGTATTAAACCACAAAACTCTCAGCAAATGATAAATTCAGCCCTGGAATCGCTGTTACAGAATCACCATGAATGGCAGCCTCCCAGTTCCCAGAGGTAATTTTTAATCTTTCAGTTCTAAACAGATTTTTCTGTACTTCAGCTGTCCTTAAGAAAAACCCCACTAACAAATCAAAAGCCTCCTACCGGAGATACTCTTAACTAAGTTAACACCAGGTTTTTACGTCTGGCATCCTCGACCCAGATAGTAAGAAAGGCAAGCTGCAAATCCAGTACTTGCACTAAGATACCCATTTTAAATTTCCACAACTTCATAACTGATAAAATGCTTTTCCTTAAGCTGAATAATTTTTCTAGCCTCCTCGCTAAGATGGAATTGAAGTCACGCTAAAAAAAAAAAGTTGATATATTAGACATAGAAAGTGGAGACTTTTGCTTTTATGTTTTTGAACCACCCTTAGAAAGTGAAGCAGATCAAAAACTGATGATCAAAATATTTTTTTTTCAATAGAAAGTGTAGTTTTCACAAATAAAGAGTGTTCCATGGAAAAACTTTAATTTTGCCAGAACTGTTTTGTTTTCCACTGGGGGAGATCTAAATAAAAGATTTCCTTTTAAGTTCCAGTTGACTGAAATGTAACCTTTTAAGTCACTTTTCCAAATAAATAAATAAGTAAATCAATCAGAATCCATTCTCTAAGGATTTTCTTCAACTTGATGACTTTTCAGACATGAAAGATGGACCTTCACCATGGGGCAGAGATTAGCAGGGAGCTCCCCAAACAGGACTCCAACCAGCACAGTCCATACCTTCAGCAAAAATGTGTCACTGGGCTAAGATGAAGCGTGGAAAATTTCAACCCAAAAGGAATGAATCCGAGAAAGATGCAAGTTTAAGTGAAGGAGGACAGGCAGGAATAGCAGTTGGAGCTCAACCTCGGTTCCAGCAGCTCTTGCCAACCCTTGCGAGTGCTAATAAGTAACAGTCCCCCTGTGCATGCCATGTGCAGCCAAGGCGAGATAGACACATTAGTTTCTGTTGTTAAACAGCCTAGAGTAGATACTGGCTGTGGTCGCATTAGTAGAGACCCATGCCAGCATCCTTACACCCAGGGGCAGCATCCCTTGGGATGCAATACTTGAAGGGAAAAGTCCTACTTTGCTGAGCCTCTATTTATCCATTCCTGCAGCTGGTGGTGGCTCGGATGCCTTGCAAGCACCAGAGCTGGAGCTGGGTACCACAATCACATGCACATCTCCAGCACTGACTTATGCCTTTCTGCATTGCTTCCTTGAGCATGAGGGCACTGCAGCACTGCCACGACTCCCAGATGATGGGCTGAGAGGAGACCTAGGGGTAACATCTCCAATTCCCAGCCCTTTTCCTCACAATCTGTCAGGACTTCTGCCTGTTGCAGAAGATGCTGCTGCTCCTATGGGGCAGAGGGGTGTTCATGGAGCTTTTCATCTGCATGCCCGGCCTCTTCTTGCCCTCCCTGAGGTGCTGGCACTGCAGAGACCTGAGTGCAACTGGAGGTGACTGCAACCTGAGTCCTGCCCCAGCCAGAGACCCCCACACAGCTTCTCCCTACACACATCTCTGCACTCCTTACTCAGAGCAAAACACCTGTCCTTAGAAGGCAGTTCTCAGGACAATTTTCAATATTTGAAATACAAATGGACAATACAAATGGAAAAAATCAGCCTATTCCTTCAAAGCTTCTTCCTGTCCCAAAGCACCTTTTCCCTCTCTTCACCCTACTGGGGGGCTCAGCAGAATGCAGAGTGTTTTCTTTTTCTCTGGAAAATAGAAAGAAAAACAAAACAAAACAAAAAAATCAGTGTTGCCAACTCTCGTAATTTTAGTCCCACAGTACTCGATGTTTTCCTTCATCCCCTCCCCAGCTTCACATTTCATTTAAAAGTAACCAATTCATGGGCCTCCAGGTTCTAGAGAAAAGCTGAGAAAACACAAGCTCAGCACACCTTAAAGCACTCTCCAAGCCAAAAAGCAAGCACAAGGGAACAAATATTTATCCTTTTTAATTTTTTAAACCTTATTCCCCCCCCCCCTTTTTTTAAGGAGTTTATTACAAAAATCACTCATGACCTGAGGGACTCAGTTGATTTTGAGCCCTTGGGGTGTTACGTGAAGAGGCAGTTAATTCTATAGGTACCACCCACGACTTGCATTGACCAGATTTCACCTCCCAGTCTAGCAACATTGAGATGAGGAGAGGGTGCCATTTCCATGAGACACGGTGGGCTTGGTGCCAAACATTGCTCTGCTCACCCACCCCACTGTGGGGCCACAAAAGTAAGAGCCACAGCAGTAAGAGAGGCTCGAGGACAGTTTCAAGCTGCTCAGTGTCTCTGCATCCTGAGCTCATGCCAACCACCTCCCACAGCCTGGTCAGGACTTGTCCCTAGCAAAGCGAGGTGCCTGGTGCAGGTGGTCTCAGGCTCGACCTGACCTACGCTGCAGCCAAGCAGGGACTCCCACCACAGATCCCAGTGTGTGGGATCTCACGGGTGCCTGGTTAAGAAAAAAGGTTGGAGATTGACATTTCTAATCAGGGTGTTGGGACAGATCTACCTGAAGTGCCTCAAGGGAATATTCTCATCGCCTCCTCACTGCAAACCTCTTCCAATCTGGAAGAGCAAGAGCTCATGCATGGATATTTTTACAGTCCTTTTGAGGCACGTGTCTCAGTCAGATGCTTTTTCCAAAGCTGCTTACTCCCTGCCTGGCCCAAGGGTTGGCAGCACCGCAGTCCTGCGCCTGCCTGTTCCATTCCTGCTCAGCATGGGGTGCCCCCCTCCGCCAACGTTTGCTGGAGTTGTCCCTCCTGGGAAAGGCTCCATGTGTAACCACAGAGCCTGATGTCAGGCCTGGCTGATTGTCCCCCTGTTGTTAGGAGCAGGGCTGAGTTTCTGTGCCACACCTTGGCTGTCAGGAAGCAAATGGGCATGAATTTCAGCTGGAAGGGATGGCTTGCAGCTCACTGGGGCTTCACAGTTGCTCTAAGAAATAGCCCTGGTAAGTCTGACCTTACAGGAAAACCAGTGCCCATGTGAAACACGGGCTTTTCTGTGTAAACCAGAAGATGTGAGGAAGTTAAAACACTGTATATAGATATAGGCAGCAAGCCAAACAATGCTCAGAGGTGCAGGGTGCACACAGAGAGCATCAGCTGCCTTCTCATGCACCCATCACACACTGAGGGATTTTTCACTGACCCCAAGGACAGGCGATCTGTGCTTGCTGGGTTTTTCCTTTGCGCTTTTAAGAAATGTGCTGAGAGTAATCCACTTCATTCTTGTCTCAGGAACCTGTTTCAGAGGGAGGAGACACATGCAGATGAGGAAAGTAGTTGGACAGCTTGGAGATTTTACCTTTCTTCTGTCTTGTTTTGGCTTTTTGGTAAATCTAAAACACAAGTCGTCCAACCTGAAATTTTGTGGCTGCTGTTTATGCATGGAAAATATTTAACAGTTCAAGTCAGAAAACCCAAAATTCAGAAACTTAAGGACAATCCAAACCTCCTACGGTCTTCAAAATCAGACTAAAAATACTGCGAGAACATGCTCCCTTGGACCAGATACTAATTTTCTGCAGAAGTGTGATGGAACTAAAGCTATCCTCAAACACAAGCCTGGAACTGCCCTGACATTTTTTGTGTCATCTGCCCCCTGGTCCTTTTATGTAGGCCATGCAGGGGTGGGCTGGAGGCTTTCAGAGTCCTGCTGTAATCCAGCAAACCTTGGCTGGTAGAACCAGCCCCAGAAAAGATTCCAGCTGGCTTATGTTAGAGCAGCCACAGGGTTGTTCTAACTTAAACCACCTGCCGGTTCAGTCCTGGGCCAGCTCTAGGATCTGGGAGGTATAAATGTGGCCAAAAGCCAACTTCGCCTGCTCTCTTCCTTCTATGTCCCACTAGGAGCTAGAAGTCCAAACCCCATTTTGAGATGTCTCTAGAATAAGACTTCCAAGGGACACCTTTTTGCTCCTGGTTACATTTAAAATCCAGGAATGGGGATGCCACCGTTCAGCCTCATCTTCCTTCCTTACCTTCTCTCATCACAGTGCTTGCAATCACAATACTGAAGTAAAAACATGAGGAAATGTACAAGGACAGGTTATTTCCTGGAACAGCTGATGCTTTCTGCCCTCATTCGACTTCCCAGGCAGTCTCTCCCCTGCACCTCTGGTGCCTCCACTCCTGTAGGGAACCAAGTGATATAGACCCAACAGAGGATACCCCCCTCTGCTTTTTAAAGAGTGGACAATAAGAAGGTAAACAATAAACAAACAAACAATTTTCCCAAAAAACATTTGCAGAGCTACTGATTCTGGTTTGAACTTTGGCCATAAGATCACAACAGATTTAAACAGCTCTGATTCAACCATATACACACACACAGACATAATCATGTGCAATGGTAGGAATTACCCTGATAATGCAGCCTGAATTGTCCTGCCCTGCCCTTCCTCCTTGCCTTTTGCCCTGCAGCTAGCAAAGATAATGAGTAACAGTGATATTAAACAGGGATTTGGGCTTTTTTTACCTTTTTTTTTTCCCAGAAAGTGGATAACACACGAGAGTAGATAGAAAAATCCATCCGACTTTATTTAACTGTAACATTTATTAAGAGCAGTGAAAAGGTCAGCACAGAGCTCCCAGCGTATGGGCTAAACTCCTTTCCCCAGCCTTGAATGCGACAAGAAAGCAGATCCTTTAAGATGCAACTATCTTAAGCTCCCCTCCTATGGTTAAACTCTTAGTAATTCTAGGTTTTGGAGACAAACGTCAAAGCAGAGGGCTCTTCCCTTCATTATTCAAGTAAAGGCCCCATCAATATTATCTGTAATAAGAATCTGCTGTTGACATGGCTCACCTCGCAGTTCCTGTTCCAGGCAGTAGTCCCTGTCAATAGGATTAAAGTGCAGGAATGCCTTTGACAAGTCCACTGGCTGCTGATTCATTGCTGCCATCAGGCTGCGGGCTGGGAAAGGCACTGGGCGCTATTCGCCAGTCCTGCCCTGCCCAGCTGAGGGCAAGCGGCCCCAAAGCTTTGATTTCTGGTGCTGGAGGGGACCTCCCCAGAGCTGCAGGAGGAAACAGGGAGAGGGAAGGTCTGCGAGTGGTTTGCACAGCTTGTATCCTACCATGTTGCTTTTGGTTTGGCAATGGGCACATCAGCTGATGGAAATGTTGGAGGTGATTTGATGAGCGATGTTGAACCATGTGGCACTGAGAAGCCATCCACCATGCACAGAATGGTAGGGAATGTTCCTCAGCCTCTGCCACATCACCTCTATGTCAGCTTGGGAGACCACATTACCCACTGAAATGAAAGAAGAACTCGCTGCCCTTGCACTAGAGACACTCTCAGAGCTAAACAGTCCATGGGAAGCCAAGAGCAATGATGCCTGAGCTGTAGAGCCCCAGGTGCAACAAGAGCAGCTGCCAGACCCGAGACACAACAACACTGGGAACCCACAGTGAGAGGCACAAACAGACAACTCCGACTCAGCTGTTTCCTGGAGCTTGGCCATGTTTCATTGGTCATGAGGATTCTGGGATGTGCCCAAGGGACCAGGAGTTACACCATGGTCAAAATGAAACGGTGCAGCTAAAAGATCTGGAAGGAAAGCTCTAGGCAGCAAGAGCTGCAGATTGCTGCTGCATAGTTGGGTACATCCAGTCCTTGACAATACTGACTCATATTTCCCCCTCTCCTTTGCCTCTTTGTTTAATGCAGCTCTTGATACAAAGGCTCTGTCACTACCCACTGGCTTGCACAGGCCTGGGTTTGCAAAGCCACTGGCTCCCTCTCCCCTGCTGGCTGGTGACTGAGGAGGGGGAGCTAGAGAAGGAACCGTGCAGCCCCGTGGTGCTGCTTTCAGCCCCTTTAGAGTCCGCTGGGTCCGACGCTGGCTGAAAACCAGCACAGAACCACAAAAGTAAGGGGAAAAAAGTCAGTTGCCAGGGAAAATCTGAGCCTCCTAACCTTCTACCTCAACTTCTCAAGTGGAGCACACAGGACACATGCACACACACATACACATTAACACCCTCATCTTTTCCAGTGACTAAGCCCCTGTCTAATTCGTTCTGTTCCTGTCCCCTCAGGTGCTGAGGCCAGGTCAGGAAGCAGGCAGCCTAGAGTAAATAGATTAGCTCTTTTTAAAATAAAACCTCTATTATTATCCTTAGGAAAAAAAATAACAACCCTCGTTTTCAGGAATTGTTACATTTAATTAGGCTGCAGGTTCCACTGGGCTCTACAAACAGAGCCAAGAAAGCACGAATGTCAAAATATTCTGCATGTAGGATGAAAAGCCCTGAGCTGGACGATCTGGTGAAAGGGAGCCCTGTCAGCCCGCCTGTCAACTCTGCTGCAGATTTTTCAAACCTAATTAAAATGATCTTAATTTTTTTTCTGCTGCTTTTAAAAAACCACATTTTTCATCTTTCTTTTTTTTTTTAATTTTTTTCCCCCTTTAGTTTTAATCAGCCTGATTTCCTGCATTGAGCCAGCCAGGAAGAAAGTGAAAGGGAGACCTGCACAGGCATCCAGGGGTGGAAAAAAGGGGAGGACTGGTGGCTATTCAGGCAGCAAAGCCCTTGCTGCAGCTCACCATGCACCCGCTGTTTACTCGCATGTGAGAGCAGCCCTAACAGGAAGAACAAGGTACCAAATTCTGTCCCTGCCTGTTTCCTGCCACCTTCGGGGGGAACGGGACCTTTGGGGCTCTTTGTAAATAAACAGGAGCGCATCAAAGGGACACCTGACCGCTGCACCCATTTTCGGCAAAACTAGAACAACTCACAGGCACTTGAATTTTTGGCTGACAGCTCAGACCAAAAGGGCCTTTACTGCCCTGGGATTAGCAGCTCTGATGCTTTGGAGCCGATAGAGGAAGCCGGTTTGCAAATCCTGAAATGCGAGATCTATAGGAGAGCTTGAGTCACCGGTTAAATTTGCTCCCATCTCTGCCTGGCCTTCACAGGGCCCAGCAATCCCTCACTGCATTCATTGTTTTAATGTGTAAAGTTATTCGGATGGGCTGATCTCAGAAAAGTGGTCTGTGGAGTCCTACAGCAAAATGAGAGGTTGTTGAGTTGGATGTGGTAGCAACAGGGCAGAGAAAGCAATTAGAACTAATAACCAGCATGAGCATTAATAGGGATAAAGAGATTTTAAACAAGAAACTAATGCTTAAGAGGAGGTTGAGTCAACAGCTACATAAACACCCATTTCCCCTACCACCTCTGCTGCTTTAGTGTCTCCAAGAAATGTATTTGCTTATTTAAACAATCCATTTTAATTTTTTCAACCTAGTTTCCTAGAGAAACAACTCTTTTGTGAGTGCAGTGGGTGTTTCTGTCTCTCCCTAATAAAACTTCTGAACTCACTAGCCAGTTTCAACCAAGTTTGCCAGAAGGGCAGAGTCCTCAAAAAAACTAACTGCTTACAAATCTTCCTGGGGCTGGGTAGACAAAAGAAAGCTGAACCCACGCTGAGAGAAAGACTGCAGCATGCAATCACTTGATATTGAACACCAGAGTATCCAACCTTGAGCTGCCTCACGGGTATCTCGGCAGAAAGCTGTGCAGCACTGAATCATGCCAAGTGCACTGCAGGAACAGCAGCATCAGAGCCTCTCTGGGAATTTGAATTCACGGCAAATGACAGTTCCTCTTTCTGAGAGATCCCAGTAGAGCAGTGTCACCAAGGGACACAGTCCCAGCCAGGTAAAAATGAGGTGTTTACAGTCACAGGGTAACAGCAGCACCAGAATCAGCTCTCTGTCCACCCAAGCTGGTCCTCAGCCTTTCATGCAACAAAGCTACCTCTTGGGCACTAAGGGGATGCAAGGCCAAGAGCAGGGATGGGATCATCTTCTGCTTTGTGCAACATCCCAGCTGCGGAGTCTCTCCTACCACTTGGGAGAGAAGGAGCAGAGTCAGGAGCAGCCACTAGAGTGGGAGTCAATGATTTGTAAACTGTGAGCATTTGATTCGAGATCAGCTGGGGGAAGGATGCTCCCTCAAGGCCAGTACCCTACAGCATCAATTTTCAGCCTCAACTTGCATTTTAAAAGCATGTTGGGAAAGGCCAACTGAAGATGCCCCTTTCTATGCAAGCACACGGTGATGCTTCTGGTTGGGGTGGGAGCATGGAGGTGAGCTGGAAGCTGCTGTGCTCCTACAAAGCTCAGCCGCCGGTGGGGAAGAGTGCTTGGAAAGCACAACAGGCTAAATTAATAACCCTACAAGGTCTCTCCAGTGGCAGCACTAGCAAAAATTCTAATAGAGTCTCTCTTTCTCCAGGTTGGGCTTAGGGTGGTTTAGTGCAGCCAGATTTAGGATGTACTCAATGAAGGAAAAAAGCCAAGAGAGCTACCAATGGTTTGGATGCAGCCACGGGCTCCTGTTCTCCTAGGTGGTGAAGGAGGCAGCAGACGGGGAATTTAAAACGGACATTTCATATGGGGTGAATCTCAGTTTCAATTATCTTAGCCTGTTCCCACATAATGTAAATTTGTGAAGCTCCTCCAAATGTCACAACAATCCATTTTTCTGTGATGTCCTGGCACTTCACCTACCCTCTCATCAACCCCCTACTATCTCATTGGAAACATCCTCTCATTTGCTTAAAAATAAAATAAATAAAGCATCTCCTGGAGCAAGAAAATCTCTCAGCCAGAGCAAAAGGAAGCCCATCAGATTTTACCCTGCAGTTGCTGAGGGAAAATTCACCCATGTGACCTTCACGTCCCACAAAAGAGATGAAATCAAGACTTGCGCAAGGTGCTTCAGGGGAGGGACAGGCGGGTGGGTTTGCCCTCCCAGTGACCAAGCCGGGATCTTGCGTGCCTGGGAATCATGTCTGTAGGGGAACAGATAGAGTGGGCATTTCTGGGACCCTGTGACTGGCTCTCCAGCTAGTAATTTAGCAAAGGGCGAGCAGATAATTTCCTGTTGGACTGGTCTGCTTGAAGGGCCTTTCCCCTGCGGGGAGATGGTGGCTACGCAGCCAAGCCTGAAGACGCGCAGGAGCAAAGTGTGCTCCCTCCTTTTATAGCAGAGCTGGTTCCCCCACGTTGCCGTCATCCCTGGGGTGAGTGGTGCCGTAAGACATTTGAGGCTCTCCCCCGCAGAGGGTAAAAAGTCAAAAGGGTATTAAGCTGTCAGATTGGGGCAATTTATGTGTATAAACAGAGCCCTGTTTTGCTGATTTACACCCTGATAGCACATGGCCCACAGGTAACGAACGCAGCACATCCCCACATCTGCCAGTGGAAGCAGTTTGGATTGACTGACCCATAAAACTGCAAGGCCTGAAGTTATCTGGCTTCACATCTCCATATATACACGCAAACAGCCCCAGCCAGCAAGTGCTCATGGAGTAACACGATATAAGCAATAAACGCTTTCCCCCAGCAAAAGTTAGGAAGGAGATTAGATAAGGTGGCTAAACCAAACTTTAACGACCACAGTGGGAGCTCAGCCGACCCGTCCTTTTTCTCAGCGGAATAAGCCAAGGAGCAGGGAGCTGGCAGCACCCATCACCCTGCGGTGCTGGTTTCCCATCGGGTGCCGATGGCCCAAATTAGCCTGGCACATCGTTCCCTACTCTGTGAAAACAATCTTGGCTCCATCGTTACAGGAGATCTGTGCCTCCCTCCTGAGCTCAGAGTCCAGTTAAGACTTGAGTCATAGAATCATAGAATCACCAGGTTGGAAGAGACCCACTGGATCATCGAGTCCAACCATTCCCATCAATCACTAACCCATGTCCCTCAGCGTCTGTCCACCCGTGCCTTAAACACTTCCAGGGAAGGTGACTCAACCCCCTCCCTAGGCAGCCTCTGCCAGTGCCCAATGACTCTTTCTGTGAAAAATTTTTCCCTAATGTCCAGCCTAATCCTCCCCTGGCGGAGCTTGAGGCCGTTCCCTCTCGTCCTGTCCCCTGTCACTTGGGAGAAGAGGCCAGCATTGTCCTCTCCACAACCTCCTTTTAGGTAGTTGTAGAGAGCAATGGACTGAGTCCCCTCAGGAAGGGCCCCAGACCCTTTTTTCCCTCTGGCAACATTCCTGTTGGGATCCAGGGAGGCTGCTGGCCTCTGTGGGAGTAGGGGAGAATGAAGCAGCTCTGGCGCCATTTCTCCCCTCCCAGGTGATGCAACACAGCTCCCTCGACTACATTGCATAAGAAAACCCCATTCCCTCCCACCTCCCAGGGAAAAAAAAAATCACAGTTGTAAATGCCTTAGAAACCTCTATCCTTCCCCCTCTGATGACACCAGGAAAGCAGGTTACTCCCCAACCACTGACACCCGAGGATGGGACTGGCAGAGGCACAGACGGGTGCTTGCCCCCGACACGCCACAGGGCAGTGTTTGCTTCCCATCGTTGCAGTTCATGCCTTCACATCTTCATGCCACTGCATGCCGCTACATTCCCATTCTGCCCAGCAGCCTTCAGTGTCAATTGCACGCTTTGGGCAAAAATAACAATTGGAAAAAATAATTGCATTTATCACGTTGGCGACTCGGCTGGCTACATAAGAATGTTACATAGCAAAAACGCAGAGTTCAGCCTGTTTCCACACAGGCAGCAGAACAATGACTGGCAGGAGTCCCCTGACATCAGACACTCATCTTTAACTCAAGCAATCCTTCCACCAGCATCTCCCATTCACCAGCCTGGGATGCCACAGCTGCCCAGCCTGCAGGTGACCCTGAAGCCGATGGAGATTCTGCCAGCCATAGGACAACTTCCAAAAACACCTAAGCAGGCAGGAATACCACGACAGGCTTATTCAACTATTTTGTCAATAGTGGCTCAGAAAGATGTAGGATTAAACTTCACAAATGACACCACGATTCACAGGAAATTAAACTTCCCATGCTCCGGGCAGCAGCGATGGGCGGCAGGTTATGGAAGAGACAAATGATGGCTCTTGCAGTGTCATCGCAGACCACACAGAAAGGTGAATTGCAGTCATGTCTCTTACAGTGACATTCTGTATTTTCAGCTTAGACTTACCTTCGTTGCTTAGCCTGCTCCACTCCCGTGTAACCTCACCACCATACTTGCACACTGCTTCCTTGCATAATTTGGCCATTAGAACATGCTGCTAACCTGCTGACATGTAGAGGCATTTCAGATAACGTAATGGCCATCTCAAACAGTTCATGTAAGAAAAGGAACCGAGACCATGTTAAGTAAAGCTCCATCTCTTCTAACTGATGGTTGCCACAAAAATCCTGCCCACCCTGTTGGTCCTGGACAGCCACTCTGAAAGTTATATACCAGCCCCACTGATGGATATTTTTTTTTCAAGCTGAGATGGACAGCTACCACTTGGCTGGGAAGGCTATGGGTAAGGTAAAACTTCAGCTTGCACAGCTGGTTGCAGAGTGAACATCTGTCTAAAACCTTGGAGATGCAACAAACACCACCTTTGTGTACCGACCAGGAAAAACATCTAAGAACTCCAGAGGTAGTTCTACTTCCCCCAAACCACTGGCACCTTTGATACTCTCTTCAACATGAGCAGGACTTCAGCTTTTACTTACATGCAGGTGTCAGTCACCAATCTGTATCTATCCAGATTTAATCCTGTTGTGATACTGATACTCCGTAAGCAGGTATGCTGTGAGTTGGTGAGCCTGGCTGAAGCTCCCAGATGACATAAGTTAATTCCTGGTGAAGCAGACTCCTTGAAGGCTGAAGTCAAAGCCTTTCTCTGTCTCCACACTCAGCTTCCAGTTGCTGTCCAGTGGTCTGCTAGACAAAAAAATCTTGGTATGTACTCCACTCCCCACATCCATAAACCAAGACCAACTCCATATGTATTAGAGACCCTGTTCTGCTCTTTCTACCTCCACATGCCATCCCACTCACTCACAACCCAGCACTGGGACCATCCATTTAGCTGACTTTTGCCCACTGAAGCAGCTTTCCCAAAAGCTTCTTCAGTGTCCTGCTTCCTGGAGTCTATTGTCCTATAAATGCAACTTATATTCTTTGTTCTCCCATTCACCTGCATCACCATATTTGTTGTTTGCTTGCGACCAGCTCCCCAAGTGCTCTGTATTCCCCTCTATCAGTGACCTTTCCTCTTCATTATTTACTGTTTCCTGGCTTGTTACACCATCAGCAGACCGCATCAGTGGTGATTTTACATTTTCTTCCAAGTCATTGATAAAGACATTAAATGCAAGAATACTGGAAGGACTTTGCTACAAACACAGCTGTCAGATGATTTACAATTACATTTGGAGACCTGTCAGGGAGCCAGGTTTTAATCCATTTAACGTACACCCTCTTGATTTTATACTGCTCTAGATCCTTAATCAAAATGTCATGTGGTACCCAGTCAAACGTCTCACAGAAGTCTTGTACACTACTATCACTTTTATCAACTAAACCAAAGAGAGACATCACATTCTATTTTCCATGAACTCATGCTGATTGGCATTAATTACACTTCTCTTCCTTTAATTGCTCACGGACTCCCATGAACTTGTACCACCCAGCACACCACTAAAAGCATCCCTCTGACTCATCCCTTGGCCAAACAGCACGCGTATTTTGAGACAAGCAGGCTTGTAAAACCCAAAGCTGGAGCTGGCCACAAGCAAAGTTGGCTGCTATCTGAAGTGGCACAAAATGGGGACCACGGAAACAATCATGGTCTTGCTGAGGGCTTTGTCCCTGCCAGAGGGCTGGAAGGGCAGGTGAGCTCCTGTCTCAGACACTAAAGAAAGAATGTGAAGAATGGCAGCACAAATAGGGGAATTATCTATCACCAGTCTTTGAGACAGTACCGAGATCCCCACCAAAATCATCTTCACAAATGAAAATTTCTATGTGGTCAGGAGAGTCTTTTTCATGGGAGAATGTGTGATACAAAATATTTGTGTCATTGCAAAGAGGCCAAAGTTGTTTATTCAGCATATAGATGAGACTGAAGTATGCTTCTAGCAATAACAGAGAGGATATTATCTTGCTATCACAGCTATTTGATTCGTTCCTTGAAGGTTGGAAGTAATCCATTAGCTCATGCCTGAGTCAATGCCTTGGTTCTTTCAACTCTCAAAGTGAAGTTTATGGAGCAGTCCCACAGCACCTACACAGATACTGAAACTTCTGTAACCCTGTGTTGTTCCATTTTGGGGTCAGTTTGGTTGTTTGTTTAAAATAAATCTGCAAATTGTTGTCTAAGCATCCCAGGTAGAAGCAATTCTTCACCAAGGATCTATGGAGTATAAAAGGAAATAAGACTTTTGCTTCAAACATCCAAAACATGTTGGTTTTCATTTTGATGTAGTTGCTATTTTTCAGAAATATGGAGCAGAAGAAAAGGTTTTGTTTAATTAAAAAATGCTTTTTTTTGAGAGACATACTCTTTTTTTTTTTCTTTCAATGATTAAATAAAACTGAAGGAAATTTCCAGGAAAAAAATGTTTCATGTTTTGTGGGAGAAGGACAGAAAATAATAACTTGAGGTCCTTCTAAAGCAATAGCTCAGACACATGAAGATTAAGTCACTAGAAATTTCAGCATCACTAAAATTTCATTTGTTTATTTTCTACAAATATTTTGGCTGAGGTACTTTTGCAGTCTCCAGTCCTGGACAGTTAAGACTGCATGTCCCCAGATAGGACTGTTCTCTGATTTTTTTTCTCCTTTTTCCACTTGACCAACACTGAAGAAAATGACTGTGCTGGGCAGTAGAGAAGCTTCCCCTGCTCAGTGCTGATTATACACAGGCTCTTCTCTGTCCCAAGGAACAGCACATCAGTGGTTTTCAGCTGTAAGAGACTGTCTGGCCCTGCATTTTTCATCTTTCCTCTGCTTAAGGCGAAATCTTGGCAGAACACGCTGGAAAAAAACAAAGGATATTGTAATCTCGGGGTTAATGGCTACACTGCTGAAAACTTCACAGAGCCTTTGACTTATCTCATTAGCTAGCCAGAGAGCTGCTTTGGCATTAGATGTCACCTATGCATTTGGAACAATCCCCAACATCAATAAATCTCAGCAAACATCCCCTCGCTGCAGCATGGGGGCCTGCAAGGGTGCTAATCCCCGGCCAACGTTTACTTCACTAAATTATTTTTAAAAGATGATGCAGCTAATGCTTCTTATTCCAGAGAATCCTGCATTGTTTTCCTTGCAAATTGCTCCTCCAAAAGGATAAAAGCTACAGCTTCTCACTTTCCACTCCAAAATAACCCTTCTTGGCTGGAGTAGCAGCCTGCGAACTTCCCCAGGAAAAGTGAGATGCAGCTGGTGAATCACAGCCCAGTCCCCAACCATGGCTGAGCCTGGTGCTACTGGTTGGGGTGAGGATCCGGGGTCATGTCTGTGTCTAATCACGGATCACCCTTTGTGCTGTGCCTTTGCTTTATGGCCGTATCCCTCTGGACTGCAGCGCTGGGGAAGCAGGAGCGAGGCCACGCAGGAGTCAGCAGCATTGAAGGGCTCTGCGCTGGCAGAACAATGGGTTTGCTCCAGGCACAAGCTACTGACTTTTAACAGCTTTTTGCCAGTAACCCCACATACAGGATTGCATCATGGAAAATCCTAGTGGAAAGCCAGGAACAAAGGAAAGATGTCAGGCTGCTTTTAAAAGGGACAGAGGAAGCCCTTTGGTGGCCAGGGTGGGAAGGTTCGGCCAGAGGAACCTGGGCTCCTTTAAAGACTGGAGGCAAATCTGGAGACATACACCAGATGGGAGAGTGGGAGAAAAGGGCAACGCTCAGGAGGCGGTCGCCTCGCTTTGCGGTGCTTGTGTATTGTCTAGGGATGAAGTGTGTGTCTGTGTGGAAAAAATTCCCATGCAGACACTATGTCCCTTTATTGAATTGTGCCCACAGTCCCCAAAGAGTCCAGACTGCCCATCAGGACAGTGGATTTGACAATGCCCATAAGCTACTGAGTTCTCATCTCTGATCCAACATGCTTAGAAAAGGAGCCAGGCAAGGAGCAGATCCCAGAGAGACAGCGCTGGAGACGCTGCCTGGATTCTGTTCAGGCTTGGCTAGCTGGAAAGCACCTAAGGCTGGTTCTATGATGGCCTGGGACACCATACCCGAGAAAGAATACAGGCAGAGCCATGACAGGAGGTTTTAGTCAAGCGAGGCTCAGCTCTTCAATAGAGAATCACAGCAAAAGGTGTGAACGCAGTTACCGCTCCATTTATGCAGGGATCAAAGCTGTAAGTGGTATCTCATTGAAAGCCTGATGAAAAATCTTTTAATGGGAGATTAGAAAAGAAACACTTACTGCTGCAAGTCTGGATGAGAAGACCCCTGAGTGCGACCAAGAAGGACACCTCCCAAGAAGAGCCCTGCAAAGGAGCCCTACAGTGCTCAAACACAGGGTGGTTGCAGTAGCATGAACAATGAGTGACTTTGGCTTTGACATGGTATCTAATATATAAAGAAAGACCTGCTTCTTGCCTGCTTTTCTAATTCTAAACTGTCTCTCATTAACCCTCCAGGGACAGCATGTGGAAGAATAGTAGAGAGCAGGTGTTCGAGAGACTCCAGTTCCTCCTTTGGTGTTCTACCCAAAACACTCAGTTTCTCATGGACAGTGTGAGGACAACCCCACCAGCCAGTGCAATGTATTTCGGTCTTACGGCAAGAGGAAAGGCATCTAAATACCATACATAGAAAGGAAGCAGCAGAGGTTGTAACCAAGCCTTGGAAAACCAGTACATCTGCATTCTCATTAGCTACACAAAAAACAGCGAGGAAGATTTTTTTGGCAATAAAGCTAGCCACTGACTTGCTCACTTGGCTGACACACTGATGCCAAGGAGCAGCAAAGCAAAGCAAGGGAGCTGGCCTGGAACCAAGGGATTTTGCAGAGCTCTCATTTTGTATTCATTGCCCTTAGTCCAGGGGTCTTAAGTGTTGTCAGTTTTAGGGCATGAGTAAGAAACTGGATTTCAAAAGGAGCTCTTCACTATTTACATACGAGCATCTCTGCCTTTCTCTTCCACTCTATCCTTGGCCAAATGGGCTGGATTTTGGACAGAAAATCCCTCCGAAGCTCCCATGCTTGTGAGCCTACAGGGCTGGCTGGCTGGAGCAGGGAGTGGAGTGGTGGCTGGCCCTGCTCCGGCAATGCAGTCGTACCTGCAGTGCCAGCCAGCTCACTACTACTGGCTGGTGGCTCTACTGCCTCCTCATCACAGAGGAGCATCAGCAAGGGACTCTTCTTGGCCAACTAGTGCTGGACACTGCTCTGTGCCACCTTAGTCTTTGTAATACTGGCAGATGAGAAATAACTGAAAACACACACGTGTGAATCCCCCAGCATGTTCCAGACGTTTCAATCACCTCATCCCAATCACCTCTGAAGGTGACAACTCCAGTGGGAGGAGCACTCAATTCTTTCTGCCCATACTGCACACTGTGCTTGAAGACACTGCTGCCCTGTTTCAAACACCATGGAGCAAAAGCAGCCTGTCACACAGCTTGAGAGGACTGGGAACACTGCTGCTTTCACAATACTGTGGTATCACGTACGATCTTGCTTATTAAGGTTTGCTACTATGGGTTTCAAAAAAAAATCTTTTACAAAATGCTCTTATTTTTCCTTAATACGCTGAGAAATCTTGGCAAGAAATGGAAGAAAAGTGAATCTTACGTCAGCTCGGGAGAGCGAGCCTTTTTGCAGCAGGTTCATTTGAGGCTTGGAGGTGGCTACATGTCTTGGAACACAACTATGCTTCTCCCAGCACCTACCCTTTTAAATAAAGGGCTCAAATTTGGTCTGCCTGCATTCACACACTTGTTATGTTTGCTTTACCAATAACGTTCTAACAAAGGCCTTTACTGTCAGGAACATTTACAGAAATTGAAAATAATAAAGACCTCATAAACACAGCAATTCAGGCCAGAATCTGGTTCTAAAAGTCACGTATGACTATTTAAGAGAAGAAACAATGCCGTGTGAATGTTCACCGAAGCCAAAGTCACCAGCGCAGCAGAGATTTCATCCATTCAGTAGCAATGGATTCATTATCAAGATATATTGCCTGAATTATTTCTAGATGTTATTCAGAGAATTATTTCAAATAATTAATATATGTAACAAAATCACTGGCTCTGAACAGAAGAATTGAACTTGTCACATTAGAGTTGAATAAATGCCCTGCAACTATTCACTGCCCTGCTTTTGGATACACTAATTGCACCAGATCAAATCTTTAACCCATTGGGGATGAAGGAAACATTCTCCCATGGCTCCACTTGCTGTGGCTTGGGACACAATCCCTGAGGATACCATCCCTCTCACAGGGGGATTGTGACCTTATCTCACATGCTTTCCATTGTATTTCAGGAAGGAGAATCATAGATTTACCTTTCACTTACCCCAGGGTAATTCCTGTGGTCTTCAGTAGAGCCATGGTTACACTTCTGTGCACAAGAGAAGAATTACACCAGGTTTAATCTTGTCCCCGGTTCATTGTTTCAGCATCTCAGAGGAGGTGCAGAAAACACCACAAATGGAAGGAGGTGCTGGCAGAAGCAGGCAGGACCCAGTGCTCCGCGGTTGGCCGATGGGGACAACTGGGTAGTAGCTCTCCTCAAACCAGGGCAGGCTGGAGTCTGGGCTCAGCTCTCCAAGGAACTCAGGAGTCTCGATGCTTTTTGTGCTGGTCTCGGGAAGAGAAAAGTGAGCATGGGACTATGTCCAAGCACAGAAGATATGAGAGAAATCAAATTCAGAAATGAATCCCCTATTTTGTCCTGCACAGACAAACACAAAGTTCCTGCAGGGAGCACGTTGTCAGTGGTCTCACACCACATCTAGCCACCTCCCTTCTTTCTCCTGACCTAGGACCAGGTTGGAAAGGGCAGGTGCAAGGCTGCCAGGTGGCGACAAGAACTGTAGATCCACAGTAACCATCAGTTTTGGTCACACCTTCACCAAGTGGGGTTTTCAGTTAGTTGGGTTGGTTTTGTGCCTACAGTACCTTGCACACACCAGAAAACAGGGTAGGTTTCTGTGCCCACAGTGAAACACAACACCATCGACATACATTTGTACCACAGGTGACATGTATCCCACAGCTCCTGTCCTTCACAGTCATAGAATCACAGAATCATAGAATCACCAGGTTAGAAAAAAACCACTGGATCATCGAGTCCAACCATTCCCATCAATCACTAAACCATGTCCCTCAGCGTCTCGTCCACCCATTCCTTAAACACCTCCAGGGGAGGTGACTCAACCATCTCCCTGGGCAGCCTCTGCCAGCGCCCCGTGACATTTTCAGTGAAAATTTTTTTCCTAATGTTCAGCCTAAACCTTCCCTGGCCAGCTCCCTCCTCCCCACAACCTCCTTTCAGGTAGGTGGAGAGAGCAATGAGGTCTCCCCTCAGCCTCCTCTTCTCCAGGCTAAACACCCCCAGCTCTCTCAGCTGCTCCTCATAAGGCCTGTTCTCCAGCCCCTTCACCAGCTTCATTGCTCTTCTCTGGACTCGCTCCAGAGCCTCAACATTCTTCTTGTGGTGAGGGGCCCAGAACTGAACACAAGATTCAAGGAGTGGTCACACAACGTGTCTCTGTTACCTGCACGAGCGAGCAGCCTGAGATCCCTCAGGGAGTAAGGGTGCAGGATCAGACTTAGGGTGGAGAAGAAAAGATTATATAGAGACACATAAGACAAGTGGAAAGACTAAGAGAAGAGACATGTTTACATGGAAGTTGCTAAATAGGTGACTTGTTAGCTGCATTGTGGCCAAGACATCCATTGTTCCTTGTCCCTTATTATCAAGGGCTTCATCCTTTCTTATGCAAACTCAGGGCAGGCTTAACTTGACTGAAGCTGGACCAAGCACAGAGCAGATCTGGGTTTTAGCTAGCAACAGAGGTCGGTTTGGGGAAAGAGTCTGCACAAGCAGGGTTTGAAGGGGGATTTGGGTAGGGAAGGGGCCCAGGGGTCACAGTGGGCTCTGTGGGAAGACTCTGGCCATGCAGCTCATGGCCTAGGAGCATCCTGGCTGCCTCAAAAGCAAGCGGAGTCCCAAGAGCCACGATAACTTTTCTGCCACAAATTGCACCAACAATCAACAAAAAAGTAATAGCAAAACCCAGGAGAATATGAAAGAGGTTCTTTGCTTTCGCATCCCCCCCCTTTTTTTATTTGCCTGAGTGACAGAGGATTTAAATGCAAAGTGGATCTAATGCACACCCTGAAGTCGGCTGGCAGTATGCAAATGACCTGTCAGATTAAAATCTGAATGAAAGAGATAACAAGCTTATCTTCATAACAAAAGACTCTTACAGGCAAACTATTTGACGCTGTGTTGATGTTTGTTTTAACCCGTGGACTTTGGACAGTGCAATATTTCAGGGGCTGTGCTCCCCTCCGCTCTGCGGGTTTGCACGCCTGGAGATGTGTGTGTGTGTCTGTATTTGCACTGGCAACAAAAGACAAGTGCTATGAGAATAAGAAGGCACAGGAGGGGGAGAAAATAATAATAATAAAAAAAGTGCACCTAGTGATGGCTCTGAGAGTTGATTTCAAAGTCTTTTTCTGGGGGGTGGCTCTGCAGAGCCAGTGCCAAACAAACCAGCAATAGGTCAACTCATGCTTGCGACCAGCACTACAGCTGCAGCGAGAATAAGCAAACACAGCAGCAGGGGAAAGAATTAAAGGAGGGGGCTGGGGGCGAGGCGGACGATTTATTCTTCTGGCACGTGCAGAGGGGCTGGAGATGGATCAGCTGTATTTATTCTGTGAAAAGGGGAAAGAAAAGGAGGGAAAAGAGCAAAGCAAGTTTCATTGCACCAGAGAAAACAAAGATTTTCAATAAACTCCCCATTGCCACCCGCTCGCTGGAAAAAGGGAAAAATAAGCTGCAGGTGTTTGCGAGGGGTCTGTATAGAAGTCACGCGGGGAATTAGCAACTGAGGCAAGTTGCCTTTGCAAAAGGAATTGGCATTGAATAGATTTGCATTTCATAATTTGGGGATCACCAGCAAACAAGAGCCAGAGAAAGCACCCCTCTCGCAGCACCAGGGGCTTCAAAGTAAGGAGGGACGGGTGTTGGGAAGGCCTGCGAGGCAGCCGGGCTGGCTATTCAGGCTGGCAGGGCTCCCACTGGGGCTGCGCTCCTTGTGTGTTGGCGCCGACTGGACCCCCAGCCCCGAGTCCCTCCAGCCGCCCCGTTTTATCCTCCCAATACAATGAGGAGCACGAGAGCACTGAACGCCACATTCTGTGCCCAGAGGAACCACCACCAAATCCTCCCCTTTCACACTCTTCCCAATCCTCTAAACTCCCTCAGTTAATACCCCGCTGCTCTGCTCTCTCCCTGCTGGGAAGTGAAAGCCCATTGAGAGGGAGAAAGTCTTCTCCCGAAGCCCTCCAGTCAGTCCTTAAGCCACCAAGCAGAATCTACGATCTTTTCTGCATGCTGCAATTCACCCCAATGACAACCTGGTTGCTGCAGGGAACAATGGAGATGTGCCTATGCCACAAGGACAGTGCAGAGAGCCTTGGCCTTGAACCCCTTGTGAAGGACAAGATTTGTGTGCCCCACAGTCTCACTGCTCTGGTGAGACACACATGGTGAGATCCAGTGCTTTNAAACCCCTTGTGAAGGACAAGATTCATGTGCTTCACAGTCTCACTGCTCCTATTTCCCTGACTTGTGCTTACCTGAGCTGGGCTGGAGTCTGTACGTTCACCAAGAAACCAAGGCTCCGTGGAGTTGCAATGAGTCCTGGTTGCATCTCACACCTCTACACTTCCTTAATGATTTTCCTAATGCCCTTTCTCCTTTCACTTGTTTTTAGAATTTTGGAAAAACATGAAATGTTCTAAGCCCCATGAAGACACTCTAAATCCACCAGTGCAGTCTCTCCTTCTCCAGAGTATGCAAGTACCTTGCTGATTCAAGAAAGCCAGGTAAGGGTTAGAGAGTGCATGGAAGGTTCTCAACCAAATTAACTTATTTGTCCAACTACAAACACAAAAAGGCAAGGAGATTTGTCAAGTTCTTCTACTGAAGTGTGGAAGTCCTAGAGACAGAAGTCCACCAAAGCCTCATGCACTTTTTGCAGTTTTACCACCCCAATAGCTATGTCTTGTATGAACATCTACAAACCCAAATGATTAATGGGCTAAAATGTTCTGTGGCGTTCAGCAAGCTGGACTGTCACCTCTCAAACACAATGTACTGGGCTGACTTGGGAAATCTGGTACTAAAGACTTGAGGCGTCTCTGCCAGGATTCATCACAGCACATACTGAGGCATAGTCATAGTGGAGAGGAGAGCAGACCCCACAGTGGCTTAAAAACACATGGTGAGATCCAGTGCTTTGTCCACTACTTGGTAGTCTAAGGACGCACAGGATGATCATTTATCATTTGCAATGAAGCAGGAGTCCTCAGAGCAGAAGGGCTTTGAGACAAGTTGAGTCTTGGTATGTCAACTTTACCTGAGAGCAGATAACTGAAGAACAAGTTGGGATTCCAGGACTGCAACCTCCGGAGGGACAGGGAAGGGCTAGGTAAGGCATTTATGTAGGATGTTGGCAGGAGCATATTTAAAGTGTTGGCATCCTTTGCAACATGAGATACGGTACCTTTGCTGTTTGGCTGGGAAAAAGACACACTAATGCCAATGTCATTGTTTAAGACCTATTTCAGTTTATGTACAGTATGCAAATACAACACACTGAATTGCCAGTGTGGGGATGAGGAACAGTGCATAAAAGCAGTGTTTGCACAGGACATCTTCCCACACATGGTCTGTAGTGCTCCCCGGGCTTGGTCTGCAGAAACATACCCACTCTGAAGTGCTCTGTGGGAGATAGGCTGGAAAGGAAATCCCAAATCCAGTTGTCTCAGATGAGATTGCAAAACGTGAAACCACAGGCCAGGGAGAACCCTCCAGGACAGGTTGCTATGCTCCATGAAATGGCCTTTCAACTCTGGAAGGGAAAAGCAAAAAGAAATGTTATATACATGTTAAAATAATGAAGGGGATTTGAGCACTATAAAACTCGGTAAACAGGTCCTTCCCCATTCCACTCAACAGCTTTTGCTGAGTATGAGATGGGACTCCAGCAGATAAACCAGCAGATACAAGAGAACAGCTTGAGTGAAATATTGACAAGACATAAACCAGAGTCTTTAGACAAACAGCTTTACAGAACAAGAAGTATCTCTGCCAACTTGCTGGCCTTTTTGGCCATGCTGTTACCGTGCCCTAGTGTTCTAGGATCACTCTGGACTTGGATCCAGAGCCCACTTAAAGAGCTGATTTCACCTGCAGCACTTGGCACATGAACATAGAAGGCAGTAGCCTGCAGTAACAGATCTGGAGCCTGAGAAACTATCACGTAGTCATGAAGTAGAAGAGCAGATCAAATCGCTTGAGAGAAGTAATTGATGCAACAGCTCTCACTAACATTTATGGCTATGGGGCATCTACAAGTGAACAGTGATTGCTTGAAATTTATTTAAGGCTATTCCCTATTCTAACTCTCACCGTGGCTATTGCTTTAGTGCTCAACTGTGACCAACACAGGGGGCAACACAGGCACATGAAATGGCTTCTCAGCCTGATAAGCAGAACTCCCTCTCAGTTTTGAGGGAAGGGGTGAGTACTCACCCATGTCAAATCTATTTGGCACAAACAGTAAATGCCAGTGAAATGTGTTGGCACAAACAGAAACAGGAACCAGACAAGGGCAAGAACGCAGCCAAAAGGGCTGGTGTAAAAATCAAATTTCCAGTCCTAGAACACTTGCCACAGTATTTTCCACATTCCAGGAAACAGCTCTCCTGGGCCCTCTCTCCCATATCTAGGTTGTCATAGCTGCCTTGAGAGCGCAAGCTTGCAGTGCTGCCAGCTCTTGTGTTCTTATCTTGAAGCTTATAATATACAACGTTTTTCCTACAGCTTCAGTTTTGGCTCCCAGAGGCAACTGATGAGATGAAGCCAGAGGTGAGGGATGCTCACACAAACTGTGACCTGGGTGGCTAATTCTGGGAGGCTGGTCTCTAAATGCCCCTTTCAGAGGAGCATAAACAAATAATGAAGAGGAGATTCACCATTCAGGTACATAAGACAAGTGTCTTAAGGTGAGCAGCACAAACAGTCTCAAAATCTTCAGCTGGAAAAAGGGAGTATCTGCTGTTCACAGCTTTGGGGAAAGCCTGAAAGTGTGATGCTTAAGTATCCTAATGGTTTCAAACACAGAAAGCAGTAAAAAACCCTCCAACAATGCAATGAACCTTTCAAAAACATTCTCACGTGCAAGCCAAGGTCATTGTTTTGGCTGATGCCTTGGATTGCGACCTCTAAATGTTGGACAACATTACAGCAAGGAAATAACACATTTTTAGTGAACTCAACCAGAGGATTTGGGGAAAGCTTAGTCCGCTCTTTTCTGAACATCATGGGATATTCACTGCCAAGAATAAACCTGTAACAAAAAAAAAAAAGTAAGAATGTACAAAAAATTTAGATTCTGGTTGAAGGAGGTTTTTTTTTTTTGCAATGATGTTTCCATGAATAATGAATGTTTAACCAGCATGTCTGATTAGTCATAGGTCCATTTGGACATGCCCTCACTAAACAGAGACATCCCCAGGCAGCACAGCTCATTCCGACCATTTGGGGCTTCTCCAAGGCCTACACCTCACCTAGAAGATCCAAACCCATCCTGTTGTCTGCTGAACTTCCCTATTCAAGGTGAAAATGATCTTAAAAAGAACAACTGCTTGCAAAAGGGCAACACTGACTCCACAAAAATCAACACCAAAGCTCCATCTGGCTTAATTACGTTCAGTATTTCATTCCATCATGCACGTTAAATGCCTCTAGAGCAACTTAGCCAACTTTGCTGCTATATAAACAATAATGAGCCATGAACACAGCATTTCTGCCCTTCTTTACATCATTTGCTCGTTAGTGGTTTTGGTTTTAAGAAATAGCAGTGAACAAAAAATCTGCATGCGAATTAAGCCTATGGGGCACATAAGACAGAACCTCCCGTGTGCTGGGTATTCACTTTTGGTCTTTCTCAGCAATAAATCCAGCCAGCGGGATCCTCAGCTGGCATGACTCAACACAGCTCGTTTGAACTCACACAATGACACGCTGCTCTTCTGCAGCAGAGATCGTGGCCCCATCTACGTAAGCAAGAGACTGTTCATTCCAGAAAGGTAAGACGGTTTCTAGAGAGATGGTACTGCAAAAATAAGGATGGGATGGTAAAGCTGGACAGCTGAGACAAGGCAGACTCCCCATAGTAAGCTAGAAGAAGCAGTCTGTTTGTCTGTTGTTTATTATTATCATTTATTTTTTCTAAGGAAGAGACTCCACTGATGGGAAATCTCTCTCTCTAGACACTGGTGTGAAGATTGAATTTGTGTTCAGAGAGCCTGTGTGGAGAGCCCTTGAAGTTTTTGGCTCTGCTCGTACAAAGGGAGTTTTAAGATTAGTTGCTTCCAGGCTATTTTTTTCTGAGAAATGAACCGAGTTTGGAGCACCCTGCTTCACCAGACACCGTGCTACCAAATCTCAACACACGAGGCACATTGTCGTCTTCTGTCCCTTAGCTCCCTGGCCAAAAGATGCTGCTGATGCGTGTGGGCAAACTCTGCCAACTGCAGCTCCTTGGGGCTGCTCTCTCACCATATTTGTGCATGGGGAACACCTTCCACTTGCACTGCAGTCTCAGGCCCTACCCACCTCCTCCACTGCTTTGCCATCTTCTCCAGGACCTCTCCGTGCCTCAGTTTCCCCATCTATAAAGCTGACAAAAAAAGGAAACTCCCACTTCCCCAGACTTTTTCTTCAAGTTATTATGATTTCTTCCTTTTACAATGGCAATGAACAACCGCAGCCGAGATTAAAATCTCACAGTAAAAATATACAAGAAAAGGCAATCTTGCTCCAGACACAGCACTGACCGTAGACTGTAATCAATTTGAACTGGGTCTGTTCATGTTTTTTGCCAAAGCATCAGCACTTTGTAAACAATACTGTGTTTCCCTGCTTCATGGAGTTGTTTTAAACCTTCGGTCATTTCAGATCTTGTATGGAATAGCAGTATGAATATCAGCCTTTCCCATGCAAGGCACTTTATGCCGTTAAACCAGGACACACAGGAATACGCTCACAAAGTATTTAACCTGTAGCTTCCAACCAACTTTGCCGTTTACACTCGATGCATCTCTTCCCTCTTTGGTTATACAAGGACAGTGGTCAGAAGGTTAGCAACAACTTAGAAATCGCTCATAAACAAAGCTAGAGATAAAGAGCTTTCTGAAGTAAAAACAACAGAAAACTCCCTTGCATTCCTGACTTTTCAGGAATTGACTAACACTCTGCCATTTAAGTATGAAATAAATAAAGATGTTCATTTTGTGCATTCTCAATACAAATGCATTTTATGTGGTCCCTTTAAAAGAGCTCTGGACAATCGGAACCATCTTTACAGAAGACTGCGCCTGCTTTTAAATTAGCTTTTTAAAAAGCAGGCATTCCCTCTTTCCCCTTTTCCAATTCTCATTCACACTCAGCACAGATAAACACAGGCAGACCAGAGCAGTCCAAAAGTTTAAATGAAATCCATAGTTCAGAAGAGAGGTGCTTTTCTCCCACAGCAAGTACACACTTTGCTGCTTGTCCAGGACCATCAAAGATTCAGAGATTCTTGCTAAGTGTGTCAAATCACAAAAATTAGGACAAATCAGCTTGCAAAACAACTACATCAGTCTGCAGGACCACTCATAACTCACCTGGAGAGACGGCTTTATACTTCCGATGTATCATGGACATCACCCTATTCCCTCAGAAACATTCCTATCAGGTGCAGGTCAAATCTGTTTAACCTAAGTTTTGTGTATCCCGGCTTTACATCCAAATGTTGAGCTCAGCTCCCAGCCACATGGGAAGTCGTTCATGACACTGACCTCTGTGTCAAGCACTAACTTGGGAACCGGTGCAGAATTTGACCTACGGCATTTGTTAATAACCTCCTTATTAATCATCTTTGTCACTTGTCCAGTGCCTCCCATCTGTGGATCCAGAAGCACTTTACAAGCCGTGATGAACTAAAGCTACGGCGTGAGTTGAGAAGGGTATCTCCATTTTACAGTTGGGAACAGAGGAACACACAGGCCTGTGCAATTAACGCTTGGGAAACACTGGCTTCTGGCAGAACACGTTCCCACCATCACAGATGAGTCTCACCAACGCACAAAGCCTGCTCCCACCGTGACCTTGAACACATGAGGAAACATCCCCTTGTCATGAGGCTGTGGTGTGGGAAAGGAGCCCACGGTGCTGCGGCAGAGCTGCGCTGCAGGGCTGAAAATGATACGGAACAATGACCACGTTTGTGGTCAAGGATGGCACGTGCTGGGTGGGGGAACTGCAACAGAGAAATGGTCAGAGAGAAAGTTTCCATCCTGCAGATGCAGGAGTTGAACCATCCTTACCAACATCAGGGCTGTGCCTGAACGATGAAATTTCTGGGGTTAAAACCCCAGCAGAAATGGTATCTGGCTTTAGCATAGGGTTTACGTACAACTTACAGGGTAGCTTGGTGCAGGCAGGCACCACCATGCAGCTCTGCTCTCAGTGACACTGTTACCTGGTGAGACTTCAATGGGGAAGGATGCGCCCTTGGTGACACAAGCAAGGAGCCAGCAGCCAGAACACCAGCAGCAACAGCCCCTCCTGGTATCAGTCTCTGAAGCCTCCGAGCCAATGGGTTTGTGCAGGAGCCCTAGACAGATCCAGATAAAAGGAAAACTTCTAATATATCTGAGTCTGTAATTCCAATTTTGGCACAGTGAGATCCCATCCTAACCCCTTTCAGTCCCTTGTAACTTTGGAAAATAAGCATTATGCACTTGACCTATTCTGTCCTCATGTACAGCAGCAAAGCAAGATCCACAGGGCGAGGTATTCACTTCTATTAGACCAGCTGGAAACACTGGACAGGGAAAAAACCAGACAAGTTATTAATACTCAAGTTCCTCTTCGAACAGTTTGTGTAAGAATATTCCACAATGTTGTCTACAACTGAATTTTGTGCTGATTCAATCGTATCCTAAACAGATTTCCTACAATCTTAGTCTAACATTCATAGTAGATCAGTACTGTTTGTGTGTCTCAGGAAAACAGTCCCGCAAGTTAGCCGCAAGTAAAGTGCAGGCAGAGCCCTCAGTGGTCACACATTACACTGCACAAACCCCTACTGAGTGTGGGGAAAAAACTTCTTGCACGAATAATGGCTTTTCAAACAAAAAGTGCTTGAATCTTTTCAGTTATATAACGCTGCCTTTTTCAACAACAACAAAAAAATAATAATGAAATTCAGAGCGATTTTTCAGTACAAAATCTGGGTTTTAATCAATAATTGTTCTTCAGTACTAAAAAAAGTCTAAAAAAAAGTTCGCCTTCTTCTGAAGCACTGGAAAAATAAACATCCCTTTAAACTTTTAGGACAAACTCCCTATTTTGCCCACCCCNTAGGAGATTTTCCCAACCAGAGAGGTGCTTTTAATACCGTGTGCTCACAGAAAATGGGCTCAGTTGTCAGTTTTTAAGGGTTGTTATGGCAAGACTTGCGTGAGCGGGTGGGTTTGGTGAGCAGGGTACTGGAAAGGCTTTAGGAGATCTGAGCTTCACGGCTGACTACGCTCCTGGTGCAGGGGGATCCCAGCCAAGCGCACACACTATCTCTGTATCTCGCTTTCTGAGGCAGTAAAACAAGGCTGTTTCTTAAGAGCTCTAAGAGGCTAAATTCATAAATATTTGAAATTTGCTTCGAGATCTCCGAGGGACAGGAATACAGCGTGCCAAACCACAGCGGTGCTGCGCACCTTGGAGGCATGGTGAATGTTAGCCAATTAACTGCAGATTATTATGTTTAGAGGAATTAAAATAAACTCATGGATTCTTCCTCGGCGCAGCCAGGAGGGTGTAACGGCCCCTTTGCTGTGTAAATATAATTCCTAGATCCATCAGTGAGGGGTCCTGGTGGTACCGAGAAGCCAAGACACGCACCGACCCCACTCAACATTTGGTTGTTGCCCTTTTTTCACTGTTTGGGGAGGGCTGGGGAGCATTTGCCTTTTACCCAACTTCATTTTGAGGGTCTCATTTCTCCTCAACCCCAGAATTTCCCTTCAATACTTTGTATTTGGGCGAGGGAGAACACAGCAAACTGCACAACCGTTGAAGAACTCTGTTGCCCCTGAATATTTGCTTTCCAGCCCACCCAGCAGTAATGGGAGCAGTGGTCACTTTCCGAAGGACTGGATATCTCCGACTCCGGGAGCGGGAACCAGAGCCATGCAGATAAGGCTGTCATCAGAGATAACAGCAGTCAACAACCCTCAGCGTCATTATCTCAGCAGAGGGAAAAAGCAGGCAGCTCCCCTTAATATACAAAGTGCGGCAGTTATATACGTCTCCTTTACAATGATAGATGGTAACGGATAAAGGGGAAAAATCTAACAGAAAGTCTTCAAAGCCCGCCCGCTTCATACTCTCACGCTCCCAAACTGTGAATATGTTTTCATAGAGGTGGTAAACAGCCTCCCCTCAGCCCGCAGCCATGCTTGCCGAGCAAGGTGGCTTCGGCAAAACAATTTTGCTGACATGGATCTGAGAGGTCTTTCTTTTTTTTTTCCCCCCTCCTTGGTTAATGGAATTTCTTAAGACGGAATAATGAAGCAGAGATTGTCAAACACGCCTAACTAGACGGCAAACAAATTGGCTGGATCAGGCCTTTTTAATTTGAAAAAATAAATAGAATAAACGTGAATTTATTTGCAATGGGTTGATTGCGTTCTGAAACCATTACACTGTTTAGCTCCTTTTTACCTTATAATCAAACTCCAGGAGCATAACATACTCCAGCGTGTCACCGTGCTGCACAAGCTGTCCCAGCATTTAACAGGCTGCACTCTCCCTACCGCCGTACACGACCAAACACTCCCCCGGCACAGCCAGCTGCTTCCAAACAGGGACCTGTGTGTCTGCACCATGACACCGAGACACCAGCACAAGTGCAACACGCTGTAATTGTCCTTTTCAAACACACAGGCCAGTTTGTGAAGCCCCAGACGAGCTGATCCCCAAAGAAACACCTTAATCAAAGCCCCGGAGGAAGCAGAGCAAATAAGTAAACATATAAGGAGAAGGAAAGTGGCAAAATCGTAAATAAAATGTCTAGGTCTTATTTCTTCATGTGCATTTCTAAAGTGAGAAGAAGCACACAGAAGGGCATTTAATTAAATCAAAGGGTAAAGGAGGGGGGTGCCATGCAGCTTGCTATTATGTTACAGTTCACTAAAATGAAAACTTATTTTTAAACCTCTGGTATTAATTTGAGATTATTCAGATACTTAATTAAAAGTGCAGCATGTGTTAAATATTATTTCAACAAAGATTATCATCAAAACCCTATGTAATAAGATCCTTCAATGCTTAGAGCGATATTTTATGCAAATTTTCTATGCCACCAAATGAAGGTTTCTTCAATATTTTTTTCCCCCTCCTTCATTTGCTGCAGAAAAATGTTCCAGGAGGGGAAAAAAAGTTTATAGAATGACAAGGATACTACAGATAATGCAGTGCAACAAATAGCAGCTCGGTGGTAGTCACGTTGCTGTGCTTAACTCCCTTCCTGATACCACTTGGCAATAAAGGACTAGATCAAACAGGCTCCCATTAGAGCTGAGGGGCTGAAGTTTTGCTCCCGCTGAGGTTACAGAAGGTGTAAACCAGGAGGTGTAAACCAGCCCTGCCAGAGTAAGAAACGCAGGAGTTCAGCCTTTATGCATCAGGAAAGAACCAACGGTTTATACCTGGATCATATAAGATAACGAGGTTTCTAGGGCAAGGAATGTGTTTTCCTGAGTAGGATTTCTCCTGTGGCCTTAACTCCTCTGAACAGAGTCAGTGAAGTTGATGGGAACTAATCCCATAAGACCAAGGTTCAGTGCTAAGTTTTCAGTGTTTTTTTAAAAGAAAGAAAAATAATACTTGCTCTAAGTGACACTATTTTGCCTGAAAACAAGCAAAAAGAAAAATTATAAAAATTGTCAACTTACATAGACCTCACTCTTACCTAACAGCTTTGTCAGTCCTGCCACAAGCAAACTTCATTTATTGAGACCAGTGTTGCGCTTATTCTGTAACTAACACAGTACCATTCCCACGCCAGGATTTCATTGTTTAAAGCAAACGTAACAGTCGTGAGGAATTGCATGTCCTGTTTTTTACATATAAAACATTGACATTTCACAATACAGAACTTCAAAAAAGAACGCTGCTTGCTACCCAGCATGTACTCAATACGCTGATTTTCAAAACACCAGGCAGGGCCTTCATCCCTTAGAAGCTGCTCTCAAAACACGGGGAGAGCAACTACTTTCAGTTCGGGGAACAGTTCAAACCATCAGCAAATAAACTAGCACAACAAGCTTCCAGAGCACCGATGATCAAAAATAATGTTTTCGGTGCACTAAAGAATATGCCCATATCTAACATGCCCAGCACCATACACACACACACAAAACACCTCTCTCGTGGATTCCTCACTCTGAATTCACAGCTATCACGCAGTTTGAGACAAGCCATATATTCTGCTGAAATTACAAACCCTGAATATACAGGGATGGGAAAACTTGGAGTCTAGCTACCAGCAACTGTAACTCAGTCTCCGGTTGTGGTTACCTGCGCCAGCAGCTCCAACAAGAGCTAATATGGAATAATAATTAAAAAATATCAAAGTCAACAAATCAGAGCAGCAGAACGCACGCCGCGGCTTCAAGCTGAGAGCCAGAAGGGGGATTCCTCTGTGTTGGATAAGGATTATTAGTGTGGCTGTCCTCAGAGCGAACTGCAGAAAAGGTGCAATAAAGTGCATTTAAGATGAAGAGAAAATCGTGGAACCGAGGAGCAGCACTTGTTTGCCACATTTTGCTTGATGCTTTCAGCTGCTCGGCTCGGTGTGAGTTTGACTGCGAACTCACCGGGGCAAGCAGCTCGACCTCATACTTGCCTGTATGAGCTGGGCACTGATGTTACCGATATTAGAGTAACAAATCCACATGGGATTTAAAAGGTTCTTGTTTTGCTTTGGTTTTTTAAAGGATCTTGTTAACAGGCCAAGAGAAAGTTGAAAAAAGTAATAACTGTGGGCTTTTAATACTGAATGTGCATATCCTGAAAACAGGAGAGTAAGAAGTGCTGAAATAACAACTAAAAGACAATCCATCATGTAATCTACCCATAGCAGTATCTTGAAACAAAGATCTAAGCGGAACACGATATATCTTCTTGGGTTTCATATGTACCCACACACAAATAAAAAGCTACCTTTACAGGAACTCGTATGTTCAAATACACATTGACTTGGATGTTCTTCAGGGGGTATTTTTGCACAAGCAGCACAATATAGTTTCTATGGGTTTAGCTGTTTTGTGTTGTAGCAGTTCTTTTTTTTTTTTTTTTGTTACAGGGAAAGTTATCTAGGAAACCACTCCGGCAGCGTCCCCTCTCCTAATCTGTGATTGTACGCACGCAAATTAAAATTACACTTTAGAAAAGCCCTTAGTGCAGCGCTCTGTTACCAGAAAGACGGGAGTGGGGAAAGAAGATGAGGAGTAAAACTCATGAGCGGGTCCTCAGAGACAACGCAGCCCTGCCCTGCGCATCCCACTCGGACCCCTGCCCACTGCCCACACATCCCTGCCCGCCTGGGTCTCTGCACGCTCCCTGCCCGCGCATCCCTGCGCTCTTGGACCCTTTTCCTTTCCCTGCCCGCACAGCTTTGTCCACTCAGCCCCGCGCGCTCGGGTCTTTGAGCTCTCCGACCCCTGTGGGCTCAGGTCTCTGCGCTCTCGGACCCCTGCCCACTCCCTCCGCAGCCCTGAGTTCTCAGCCCCCTGCCCGCGCAGCTTTGCGCACTCAATCCTGCCCGCTGCCCACTCCCCGCACATCCCCGCGCTCTCCCCCTGCATCCCTGTTCTCTTCCCCTGCAACACTCCCCGTGCATCCTTGCTCTCCCTCCCCCTGCGCATCCCTGAGTTCTCCGACCCCTGCCCCCAAAGTTTTGTGCATTCAATCCTGCCCGTTCCCCGCTCATCCCTGATCTCTCTCCCCCCACCCACTCCCTGAGTTCTCAGCCCCCTGCCCGCGCAGCTTTGCGCCTTCAATCTTGCCCGCTGCCCGCGCATCCCTGTGTTCCGACCCTTCCCCACTACCCGCTTATCCCTGCGCTCTCCCCCCGCATCCCTGCCCTCCAACCCTGCTCTTTCTCCCTGCGCATCCCTGAGTTCTCAGACCCCTGCCCGCTGCCCGCGCATCCCTGAGTTCCGACCCTTCCCCACTACCCGCTTATCCCTGCGCTCTCCCCCCGCATCCCTGAGCATCCCTGCGCTGCATCCCTGTTCCCCTGCCGCTCTCTGCGCATCCCTGCGCTCTCCCCCTGCATCCCTGATCTCTCTCCCCCCTGCTCGCTCCCTGCGCATCCCTGAGCTCCGACCCTGCATCCCTGCGCATCCCCGCGCTGTCCCCGCTCTCCCCGGCCTCTCGGGCCGCAGCAGCAGGGGGTTGCTGCCCTCTATCGGCCGCGGATCTCGGTCCCCCACCCCGGGTCCCCCCCCTGCCGAACCCCGCAAGTCACCGCTGGTGCTTCCCCCAGGTCACTGCCAACCCTCTGACCACGAAGGACGATACAAATATACAAACACACAGCTCGACGAAGCAGTTAAACTATGAAATGTTCGTGGGTTTGGCCCACAGGTCTAAACAATGTGATGCTGGCAAACAACAGCTCCACTCACAGCACAGCGCAGCTCTTGTAAACTTTCACTATCTGAACTGTTAAACAAAACTCCAGGCTTTATCGTGGGCCCTTTGTGTTTTATCTCGCTACTTTGTGTGCTACAAAATGATCCCTGAAACGCACTGGGATGATCGAGGAAAAGAAGAGGGATTGCATGATTTCCACCAAAGTAGCTGACTAGGTAGTTAAAAAATTAAAAAAAACCTCAACAACTCACTACAAAACCAAAAACACAGTAATAATAATAAATAGATGGACTTGTGTGAATGAAGTGGGGGGAAAAGGAGTGTGGCAAGAGAAGAGGCACAAAATACAACTGGAAGGGGACTGCACTTCCATGCAGTCATTTTCTCAAGCTGGGGATGAAAGGTGCCCACTTACCCGGTCTCTTACAGGAGGGAACACATCACTGTGTCTACACACTCACCTTCAAGGAGCACAAACGTTCCTCTCGATCCTGTCCTCACTTCCACTGGTTATGACAAATCTGGAGAAAAGCCACAAAATTAACTTAAACCAGCATGAGTTTTAGAATCAGATTTCCAAATATAGTCATTTTACAGGGTGAACTGTTGCTCTTCCTAATAATGCATAAAATGTTGGGGTCAGTCCTGTTTCCACTGAAGCCCTTGTAAATACACATATACAGATTGGTGTCTAAATAAAAAGAGAAACATGTATGCGTGTGTACATCCAGACTGTATTAAACATCATAAATACGTCTGTTCTCTCTGCACAAACATGCATATTGGGGTAAGCACTAAAGCACACAACAAAATATATTTAATTTTCAGGCATTTAATGTAGCTGATGAGACCAGTCACCGCAAACTTTGAGAGAAAATGTTAGGATTATGGTTTAAAGCAAATAAGATTGGACTGATCTTTCCTAAAAAGAAGTCAGATATCTGCTCCAAGATGTATCTCAGGTAATGGTCGAGAAAAATAAAACAAACTGGGGTTTTAGTAGTAATCTGAATGTGTGCGTGAGCTTTTCTGATGGGGGGCACATACCTGCCATGGTCTCAGAACAGATTAATGCTTCAGGATGAACTGTGAGGCTGGTCAGTGCTGAATAACCATCCTATACTTAACACTGTTTCTCATAAAAAACCAAACCGAGTTAATCTCCTCCTGAAGGTTTTTCAGCCTTACCTGCACCCATCTGTTAGTTTGTAACAGCTTCAAGAGTAAAGTTTGCTTTTAATTTCTGCATCTGGCACGATGTAGGGGACAGCGCTGGCTTTAAAAGCAAATTGAGAGCGAACGGTGTGATGAAAGCTGAACAGGACCAGCAACGCTTCGTGTTAGACTTCACAAACTTCATCCCTTCTTTTTTTCTCTGTTGCTTTTAGAAACAAATCAGCTTGTAGAGAAAGTAGGCAGTGCTGTGAGGCTTGCCTAGATGGCATGGTGAAATTTATTATAAAGTTACAGTGGTAAAAACTGCTGCCACAGGGAGGTCAGCTTGCAGCATAAAGACACCATGTGAGCAGTTACCAGGTCCTGCAGATCATGTTTTATCTTCATAAATAAATGTGTCTCTACAGTAACCGTACATTTGTTTGCCTGTATGGAGCTCATTAACAGCTGGGTCATACTTGAAATCCTAGAGTTTATGGCATAAGCAGGGGAAATTATTTTTCAGATGATCTCTGGTCCTACTTCTCTGCAGACATTCAGAGCCACCCACGTAGCCCAGACCTCGCCACCATCCGGGCTGCGTAATGCCTATCGATCGGTACTTCTAAACTACCCACATCTATAAGTGGCTTTCTATTACGCATCAGGATGGCTGCTGGTCTTCACCAACCTTAAAGGGATATCAGCAACACGTCTGAAATGCATTTGCCCTTTCCCCCCCCCCCGAAACAAAGCAAGTAAGAAACACACTTCATTTCAGAAAAAAAAATAAAAATGAAAAAGATATCCCAAATGGCAGCACACTGGTTATTAACTGACTGCCCAGTTCGACATCAGTCATCCAAACCCGCTCTCCAAAACATGCTGTGTCCCCACCTCGTCTATTAATTACACTGAAAGCTCGTTCAATTATTTGAAGCCTGAATTATCCAAAATTCTCCCCTTCTCCCCCATTGTGTTCAGATAATTGAGGTTGCATGGTGCACACTCGCAGCCAGTTAGAAGAGCAAGCATTATCTTTCAGCTGATACAACTATCAATAGCAAGTGTACAGCATATACTACAAAGGCTTTATTGTGCATATGTAGGGAGATAGAGATGAGATATGGCTCTGGGAGGCAGTTTGTCTAGCGGTTACAGTACAGAGTTGGGTGTCATGAGACTGAAGTTTTAATTACTACCTCTGCTACTGACTCTGTTACTCAGATAAACCGCTTGCCAGCATCCCACCCTGCAAAAACCAGGGCACTGTGAGAATTACCCACCTTTGTTGAGCACTCTGATATCCTTAGATAAACAGCTTTCTAGGCGTAACTGCTGCATTTACTGTCCATTTAATTGCATTTTTTTTAAAGTCTTTGGACAGAAAGGACTGAAAAATATAGCCCAAAACATTTGAGAAACAGAACTTTGGGTGGCAGAGACTGGCACAGAGTTCAGCAGAACTGTGCTGATTTAAATCGAGGCAGAACTGGCCCTTTAAACATAGTTTGCAAAATGTAACATGACCTGCGTGAACAAGCTGCACCTGTGCTAGGTACAAACTACCCAACGCAGATTCATATTTATTGCTGCAAAATCTTTGTGCCCGTTACCAGTATTTGGCATTTTAATGAGAATAATATAGTTTCCACTAAAGCAATAATCTGTTTGTTTGCAGTATGCTCTGACCATAGTAATTTTGGTTTTTAGAGAGTTCCCAAACTTTCTGCATAGAGGAATTGGCATGAGTGTGTGTCCTCCTCCCGGGTGAAGCCAAGCGATGTACAGCACGCCGCGTGCCGTTACCGGGAAAGGTGCCAGACTCCAGAAGCTCATCTTAAATGTGGCACCATTAATGCTTGCGCCACGTAAAATGCACAAAGATAATAGAAAATAGAGGTCTTTGACTAATGATAAGCCTCCTGATTGCAGGTGAGGGACTACACGAGCTTGTTATACAAAACTGTAACTGCATGTACAATAGACCCGGATGCGGTGCAGACACATTTGTAATCGCCACCCGCCAAAAGCCTTAAGAGCAGGCAGAACATGACCCTGCAAGGTAAGGAGATGGCACCTGCCACTCTGCTATCTTCCTGCTTTGTCTTATAAGCATCTGAAAATTCTGTTTTAAGGCTTTTCCATGTGGTGATTTCTGTAAATCACCCTTCTCAGCTGGAGTGCTGAGGTGAGGGGAAAAAAAAATCCTGCGCTCACTTAAAGCCTTTTATTTCTCTTGTAACATGGACATCTTGGAGAGCAGATTAGCCAAAGGAGAAAAAAATAAAAAGCAAACGGTATTACTGGTGACCTAATCCTTCCTCTCAGAAAAAGAAAGGAGAAAGCAAGCCTCTTGTGATCTCCAAGGAGGAACTTGCCTTGTAAACTAGTCTCCTGTTTGAAACGGAAACAAGAATGTGAATCCTGATACAGAGAGGCTACCAAAGGCAGGGAATAGCTTAACAGACTGGAGATTTTCCCTTTCAGTACAACACAGGGTATTACACAGGTCCTTGCCTACGTTAGAAAAACAGGCAGTGAAAACTTTACAGGTTACAAGATCCTTTGGCCACAAAAGCATCAAAATGCGGTTATTTTTATACACTAGGCAAGAGCGTAATCTGTGTCCAAGTTTATAAACTGCGGGCTTGTAGTTCATTAAAAGGATTCTGTTACCGGCTCCTCTCTCTTAGGTTATTGTATCCAACCCCCATGACATGCATTTACAGCCCTTTCAAACCTGCCCCTCTATAAAACCAGGAATGCTGCCCCTGCCCCCTCCTCCCCTTAGGGAATGGGGGCAATCACTGTTAGATTAACTAAATATTTGAAGAAGAGACCCATTTTTACTGGCAAACATTTGGAATAAAAGTTTGCCCTTCCTCAAGTGCTTAGATAAAAGAGTACCAAGGCAGGCATGCTGGTTGCCACCGTCCTCCTCTTTGCAGGTAAGAACACCGAGGTCGGGGGTAAATGCAGGGAAAAATGGACAACAACTCCCCAAACTTCTTGATTTCAACCCCACCCAATCCCCTTTGCTGCACCAGGACAGACAATTGGCCCATTGAGCACAGTCTCCTCTCCAGCTAAATCACTCCTAACAGAAAATTTACCAGATAAATGTAGCTTCCTTTCCCTGAATACAAATAGCCCCATGACCAGGCTGCTGCTCCCCCTACTTTTCATTGTCCAGAAATACTCAGAGGGGTGAGGTTTTTTGCAGTTTCTTTGAACTTCTCACTCCAGTCTTGAGGAGCACTGCGGATGTGCTCAGAGCATCACTTCTGTTCCCTCTCAGCACAGGAACCAAGCACCACTGGCCCCCAAACACAGTCACAACTGTCATGAAAAGCTTCCAGGAATACTCACACGTTTATGTAATTTTCTTACTCTGCAGGAGCACAAACACCCACCTGAACAGCAAGGAACATACGCAAACAGAATGACTGTGTCACCAGCTGATTCATTCTTTTAAATTCCAGGTAATAGCTTCAGACTTCTTTTTTGGCATCGTTCCCCAGCTCCTATCCAAGCCTCCAATGCCCGTGGCTTCCAAAAACATGGTGGCAGATGCCATTCTGATAGGAAAGCAGAAATTCTTTCCTGACCCAGCAGATTACATCATGCCTCTGAAATCCAATATCAAATCCAATCCAGTTACCTGTCCATCTCCAGACTGCCTATCAATTAGCATTAGACACTAATTTGATTAAATCAGTATGTTGAAATTTTATTTGATTCCACCTAAGGAGTATAATTCCCCCTGCGTGTTCTCTGTAACCCACTGATTTTCCAATGGAATGGGAAACACAGGTTGGGATTTGGAGTCTATTTCTTCTACTTGTTAACATGTGAGCTTAAAACCACAGTAAAAAATAAATCCATGCAACTTGGTAGAGTAAGACTTGCCAGTTTAAGAGAAAACGGCTTTTTTACAGAATAACCCAGATGGAAAAAAAAATACACATTTAACTCTGAAACCTGAAGTGTTCTTTGAGGGAAAATGAATACATTTTAGCCTTAAAGGGATCACAGACTGCAATTATATAATTCTTGTCAACTGATGTTAAAGATAGGCTGGAAAGAATGTATGCTGAGGCCCTGCAATAAAACCAGCTCCTTTACTCCTTTCAAATGTTTGCAAGCCTTGGAGGTTATCCAAAGGTCGAATACAGGAAAAGTCTTGGTGAACAGAAAACATAATCATGAGCTTTTTTAATATGGGCTCTTTTTGTAATAAAATAAAATTATTGTAAGGGAAGGGAGGGCGGGCTTTGTCTCCTCAGATCTAGGGCCAGGGGGGCTGAGTTTTAATCAGACGCTGCTGTTCTCCCCTCCTCTCTCCACCCCAGCCAGTCACTACATGGACAGAGAAGCCAGTGGAGGTGCACAGGGTGCACAGTGCTCTGTAGAGGTATACTCCCCCGACCCTGGCACCGAAATCCCTTGACTTTGCTGTGATATAAGGACAAACTTCCTAAGGGAGAGATGGAGAGAAAGAGAGAGAGATCTTCATCGCTGGCCAGCTCAGGACAGGGTAGCAGTAAACCTTTGACACCCTCCCCTCCTGTTATAGCAGGGGTCTGTCCCCTTTCTGCTCTTTCCAAAAGTGCTATGGTTTTGCTCATGACCGTCTGTGGTCAGGGAGCAGTTTTCTGTTTCATATGAATTACTGGGAGGCACCGTGCCGAGACACCCCAGGTTGGGTGCAGCAACAAATCCCACATAGGCACTCACACTACCACCTGCATTTGGTTCAGAAATTTTCTATCCAAATACGGATTTCACCCCCATCTCCCCAGGCTGCTAAATACAAGCCTGGAGCAGCAAACCATGAAGTATTTGGAAAGAATTAATGAAGCAGATATTTGCTGAAGGCACTAGGCGCTTCCAAGTTGTGATCATCCTTCACAGGAAAAGCTGGGAGACAAGCACCAAGACTGGCTTTGTTCTAATCCCGTACACTGTGTGCTGTAACACTTCATCACCATTTACCACATCATCCAGGTCATACAAGAGACTTACCCATATCTTATAGGCTGAGAAAAGAATCTGCACTGCCTGGGGAACTTCATTCATGCTGAAAAGTCCACCACAGCTCTGAAGATGACGTTTTCCATTTCTTGGATCTCTTCTGGACTTCCATCCTGCGTTTCACCACTATTAACGTGGATGGAGAGACCTCCTCCCTTCCTGCTACAGATTAATAAGCAGACCATACCTACCATTTCCATCAAGGCAAGAAACACACTCCAGAGTTGCAGCAAGCTGGACAGACTGCTGGTAAATGCACCTGCTGTGTTAGGACGTGAAACTTGTTCATACTGGCTGCCCTCCCATGGACCATCTCTTGGCCAAAGGGCATAATACCTTGACCCCATATTTAGAGTGGGTTTTTTATATATAATTTCATGAGAGTACTATGTTTTACGACATGAAAAGTATGCGTTGTTCTCCCTAATCTTTGAGGAAGAGGTGGGTGCAGAGCTGCCATTTCACAAAACAAGGAGGCAAGGTCCTTTGAAAGACCATGTGTGCAGAATATGGAGTACCTTTATTTCTAATAGTATGGGCAGTCACAAAAGAGATGTAAGTGGCAGCTCCATTGTGTTCCAGGACTGGTCACAGTGTTGGGGTTCCAGGCCCACATTCAGTATGACCAAGAACACTTCTTCATTTCATTTCACCTCTCCCTCTTTCACCCAATCCTACTCCTCCTCCTGCTGAGTGGTGTTGCTTGGCTTCAGTCATGTGCTCCTCCTCTTCTCTTTGAGCTGAAAAGTCAAGCAAAAATATATGTGAATGCTGGAAAAGTCACTAGAAAGTAAGCTGTAGCTATTTAAAAATAAAGGTCCTTATTCACAGAGTGATTTAAAGACTTGGTTTTGACTTGTTTTTGCAAGTGCCTAAATCCAGTTGATCTCTACAAAAACCACAAAAACCCACTGAAACACAAATGAACACTGAAGGGCCCTTCTTTAGTGAAGCTCCTTGCCCAGACTGGGGGTTAAGTTAAAAGAAATACTCCAGAAATGTCATGTATTCAGGACAGCTCTGAGGCCCAGGAAACAGTGACAGCAGCAAGCTGACCCTGCAAACCAAAATGAAATCAGAACGTTGGGAGATGAGATCCAGATTTCCCTGTGAGCAGAAGGTGGATGCTCAGTGGTACTACAGGCAGGCCTCTTTTCAAATGAGGTCCACACATGGGAACAAACACGTCTAAGGGCTTCACACCCAAAGGGGAGCTGCTGGGTGCTGAACACATCTGAAAATCTGGTGCTTGGAGCGGGCACTGAGCCCTGGCAAATCGAACTCCTGGCCCTGCTGAAAATCCGTCACCACATCGTCAAGGTTAAAAGACAGGTTTTTCAAATGGGAAAAGTGTGTTTATCACCCTCTGCAAACTCACGAACAACACAAGGCATAATTGCTCAAGTGTCAAATAAAAATTCTCGGCTGAGTAAACACCACGCGTGGACCTTTTTTGATCCCCAAATATGAATGCTTTGGAACAGGATGAGCATGTGGCCAGCAAGGCTGTAATGGAGAGTGCTTTGTATCTTTAACTATACCAGGCGTGATAAAGTGCCCGCTATCATGAAAAAAACTCATCTTGAAAGACAGAGGGAAACCAGATGGGAAAAGAGTAGAAGCTTAGTGGCAACTTCAGGGGTTTAGGGATTTTTTGCTTGCTTTCAATTTTTCCAAAAGGAAGATCTCTCCCATAGCTTGAGGTTAAGGAGAAATACAGTCCCATCCACCTGAGGTATGCAGAGAGCAAGACTGAACGGCCAGGTTTAGCTTTGGTGTGGGAGCACTTGTGAGCCAAGCCAAGGGGAGCATGCACCCACAGCCCCCCCGCCCCAGCAGGAACCCAAGGGTACTGAGATCTCTACCTCAGCTACTGCTGATTGCAACACCTTGGCTACTTCTGATATTGCAATCCTTTCTGCTGCCCGGACAAATGCTTCAGTAACTCTTTCTGCCTCTGGGTTTTCAGATGCTTCCAACACTGCTGTTCCTTCAGGAGTGACCACATTTCCACTTAGGCCTGCTTCCTCTTGGCTTTCCAACTCCTCTGTGGCCGCCGCTCCCTCCACCTTGGCTCGGGATTCCATTACATCCTTCTCTGGTCCCTCTGGTGCTGTGACAGTCAGCAGTTCCATGTCCCCTGCAAGGTCACCAGCAGCCGGTGTAGCACGAGGACGCTTCCCAAGGGACAGCACAGACTTGCAGAGCTGGAGAGCTGGCCCGGATCCTGTTGGTAGAAATGGAGAGTGTGAAGAAGCACAACTATAAACAAGAGCTTTTCCTACCATCACTGCAAGCGAACCCGTGACAGGGCCTGGAACTGGCAAGGACTGCTTTTTTTACAGGCTGTCTTTTCTGCACAGATACAGAGGAAGAGGCTGGGAGCTGGAGCATCCACGCAGTAGCACAGCCTTGACTCTTATATCCCAGCCTCATATTCTCTCTCACTTCGCAGCCTGAGCTGAGGCCAAGCACACAACCATATACCAAAACATCTTCAGTGCTTCATATCAGGTGGCTTGTGTAGCAGAGACAAAGAAGAGAATAAAAATAAGGTTGGCTCTTTTCCCAAGATTAGTTTGCTTAATATCCCAGGGTGAGGGGCGGAAGTTTTCTCTACAGAGAAAACACCATGAATTCCAGGGAGCATACAAGTCAAACATGTTTTTTTTCAAACTGTCATACCCTGGTGAACCCCCTACAAAAAGAATCCAAGGGTCATGCCCACAGGCAGGGAACTGCAGGGTCGAGTCTGACAGACATGGCGTGTCTTCTCCCAGAGTTTCTGCCAACGCATCTCACTTCTGACCTGCAACATCCTCCCTGCTGCAGTCTCTGTTCCCCATACACACTTAAGCTCTTGTGCTTCAAAATCTCTGCAATTACAGTAAATTTTCAGTTAGTATGTTCCTCCAAGTACCATGGGAAGACTATCAACCCAGGTGAATTCTGACAATCAAATTATAATTTCCGGTAAATCCACAAAGAACATTGTTAGAGGAGATGCGTAGCTGTCTAATATATATATTAATCAACTTCTGTATTAGAAAGACTTCTTGTCAAGCATAACTCTGTTCTCAGGTCAAGACATAGGTTGCAGTGGAGTAAATGAGTAGTTCCTATAAAAACCTCGAGAGAAGTCATACCATAGATGCTACTCCTCCAGTCTAGAAGTCAGGTCAAGACTGAGACATGATAGGACATAGAGTAGGTTGTATGAATTCAGAGTATGAGTTTAGGAGTCAGAAAGAGCCATTAGGTCTGCCCATACAAAGTGGTTTAGGCAAAAAATAAATAAAATAAAAATCACCATTTTATTAATTTCTCTTTGTTTTGTCCCATCTCTCCCACAGAGACCAGCACAGGCACTGGATTAACATACAACTAGCTCTTGGGCATTGACTACACAGCAATACAAAGGGATTCCTGTAGCATACAGGCATCCTCACACTGGCTGTAACTCTGCCAGCACAACACCAGGGTTTGGCATGGCTCATCAGCCCCTGCACACCTCCACGGACAGTCCCAAGAAAAGGACAAATAACATTTGTCAGATGTGCCAAAGAACTGGGATCAGCAGGGACCCAGATATGGAGGATACTGGCTGTTCCCAGCTCACACGTGGTCCACAAACCACTACCAGGGAACTGGGGCAAGCCTGATGAAATAGTGATGATGCCGCTCTTCAATGATCTTTAGCATCAGTAATTGAAAAAGAGGAGGAAAATTAAGGTGGAAAGCTATGAAAAGACAGGATGGAATAAACAAGAGGTACTGGGGCAGAAAAAGTGGGGAAATGGTAGAGAAGAAGGGGGAAAAGAGACCCGAGAAGGTAAAGAGGAAAAACTGGAGAAGAAGAATACAGGTTGCAGATCACCACTGCTAGAAGGAGAGTTGTGCCCAACTACACTTAAAAAGAAGACTTGGGGTCGAAAGCCACCTGAAGCACCCTGCCACACACACCTACATCCTTGTGGACACAAGTCAATCACTTGCTCATGCCACTGAACAAGCTACCTGCATATCTGCTTCATTAAATAGTAACCCTGTAGGTCTGCTGACAAGAACATACTTCTCTCTCCTTTGGTAATTAGCCCTGAAGGCTGGTCATGCTCACTGGCCATGAAACACTGCAACAAGAAGCCTTTTCATGCCACAAGCTTTACCTTTGTCCCTGTCTCTTCCCATCAGCTTGGCAAAGGCAGGCACGATGCCTGCCTGACACCAGTGCTCCTCGGCTACATTCATGCTCTCCCTCTGCCGAGACGGGTGCCGACATCTCTCAACAGGGCAGATATGAGCTTGCCGGGACAGTTGGCTGGTGACTTAGGAAACTGGGAGCTTTCAGCCTTTTTCTTCTGCTTGGAAAAAAAACAAGGGCAGACTAAGGAGTGGCCAGTCACTGCCAGTCAGCTTGAGACAGCTGCAATTCAATATGCTGGGAAGAGGAAGGGTCTTACGAGGCTCTAGAGATACAGGAGAGGAAGCGCAGGGTTTTGTGTAAGGAACTATACAGGAACCGAAGGTTCAATCCTCCCGCAGAAGGCTGGACACACTGTTTGCTCAGCAAACCTCATCCCAGAGCTGAGTGGGTTTCTCTCACTTATATCACCAAGGGCAGGGCTCCACTTCCCACTGCATGTGCCAGTCAAGACAAGGCTCTGGCCCCAGTCACGATATAATCATAAAAGCAATACAAGACTCAAATCTATTTTAACAAACGTAGAACACCTCCTGCAATGTGGGCTGAGTTAAGCTAAAGCAGACATAAACTCAGTGTAAGGGATTATAATGTTTGGGTTTTTATTTAATTACCCTCATTGTCAAAAAACCAAAGGAGGCAGGTTAGTAACACCCCTTTCAGAGGCTTTAGGAGCCTGAAAAGCATACATAGCCCAAAGCTTTAGCTTTATGAACACATTTTCCCTCTGAAATATTTTGGAGATAAATTCCAGGAGCCTCAGCAAGAAAAACAGTGCAAAGGTTAAAAACAAACATATTCCCAGTAACTCTGGGCAGCCTGTTCCAGCTGTGAGACCACGGACCTGGGAATGAACCTTCAGCTGTGCTCCGACTTGAGATAAGACCTTGAGTAAGTCCCACCTGCCTCTCTGGCCTGTGGTCCCTCAACTGTAATACTCTGGAGTGGTGATGACTGAGAATTAGCAAAGGTTATTCCTTATTTTATGGTGTCTGATGTCTGGTCACTGCAAGTAGAATTTTTCAAGAAGCTTGCCGCCTGCACAGTTTTCATATATTAGCATTTTGACTCACATTTTCATGTGGGTCAATTCAACCTCATAACCTCCAATTTAACCTTATAAATTGCCTCTAAACCATCAGAATATTCCCCTACTGCCCCCAGGAGAGCAGGCTGGCAGGCTTTGCATCAAGCCACCACTCAGCTCCACGGCATTGTCGAAGTCCACCACCTCCAATACCCACTAAGAGCATTCCCAACCTGACCTGCCTTTTCTGAGCTCTTGCATACCTTGCTCAAGAAAGTGCACTTGAGGTGCCTTCCTCTCACTGCACAAGCCCTGTTTCCTTCCATCAGAGCCCAAGCTGAGGTCTTTTTTTTCTGCTCTGAGGCAGTTTTGTTCACTCAGAGGAGTTTGCAAAGCCCCTTGTTAAAATCTCTCCCACCACTTGGCAGTTGTATAGTTTGCCCCCAGCCCATTTGTTTATGTCTGACTGATGTTCATTGCTTCAAAATGAGTTTGAAGCTAATGCTGTGTCTCCCAATTAAACATTTGATGGAATGACATCAAAACCAAAGCAGACAGAAGAAATGATTTCCCTTTGATAGGCTGACCACATCGGACAAAACTCACTCTTCTAAGACTCCGGTTGCATAGAATTTTTGCCAGACTTTTTAATCTTTCAAATTGAAGCTTTCCATGCTGGTTGTCTGAGCTGGCCAGATATCAGGGTTAAAATTTCAGATAATGCCACTCATCCACTACAGGAAAACATTTTACTCAAGTTAAAAAATCCTCAACCAAGCAAACAACTGGCATCTCCTGCAATGAACAGCCTCAGTGCTAGCCTGGAGCACTGCTTTAAAATTTGGCAGGAAGGTCACAATGGTGCAAGAGGACTTTTTTTTTTTTTTTTGCAGAGAGAGTAGTAGACACCTTTGGCTATGAACCCCTGAAAAATCAGTTTGCATATGCTCTGTAGCAATCGGTGATAGTTTGGCAGCAGAAATATTTTTCAAAGTCCTGACTTCACAATCTGAATATTCTTTCTGTGCAGTTTTGGTTTTCTTTAATGTAATCTATAAAAATAGCCAGTGACCCTTAGTGGCATCTAAACAGGCTCCCAGTTTCCTTCCATGGTTTGAAGGCTTAAACAATAGCCCCAAAGAAATGACTCAATACTACACACACTTGTACTCAGCGCCTGGGGAATTGCTGGTGGTTGGTTAGCAGGAACAAGCAGATTCACAGAGTTCCAATGTGTGGTAGATTGAGGCAGTTTGGGGACTGATGTATGAAAGGCCTGAGATGCAGCAAGCCAGCTTCAACCCCAGCCACTGCTCCGCACACCAAGCAGTGTGAGGATGGCTGCAAGTTTTGGGTGAAAGACTACAAGGGAAAACTGTTCTGCGTTGCCGGGGGACTTTGTGGCTACCCTTACCAAGCTCTCGGCATAATGCTTTCCATGCACCAAGGCTCCCAACTTAGCACAGGCTGCTAGAAGCTTTCAGTGTGGCAGAGTAGGGGATTTGTGCTCCCAAGCCAGCATGTTCCTATAGGCAGGGCAGGAGCATTAGATTACCCTTGTTCTTAGAGAAGAGAAATGTCAGAACTCTATTAGGCAAAGTTCACTCGACACCAGTTTTTAACACATGTCCACAACCTCAGCCAGAAAGAAACCTTCAACAGCTCAGCTGGTGGAACTGTTGCCCTTAGACCACAAGCAACGTGTTTGAAACCTGAGAGAGAGAATACGCAGGTTTCTGAATAAATCAGGATTCTGGAAATAGGGTCAGTCTCCCGGCTGACAGTCATAATATGACAACCGCCAGTGTTCCAGGACAGCAGAGTGTTTGCAAGTGAGTTATGTTGTTGCTCTGAAACCCTTGTCTCCTAAGAACTTCTTTTCTACATACCTGCCAAAGCTGCTATTTACCCAACATAGCCATAGCACTTGGGTCATTAAACAATACTCATGGCAATGCCCAGAGAACTCCGAGCACCTATTGTAGTATCACTGAATTCCTCCTTTGATCACCATAGTCAGAAATATCTGATTTTTATCACTCTTTAATAGCTCCCAATCAACTTCAAGAAGTTACCACAATGCTCATGGTAGAACCTTTGTCAGGCCAGGGTAATCATTGACAAAACCAGAACAGCAGATCTCACTAGCCCAGCGTTGTCAGTCATATGTGACCTTCCCCGTGGACTCGCTACCCCAGGGACAGGGCTTCAGCTTCCATGTTGAAAAGGCTATAAATAGAAAAGTAGCTTTCTAGGCTTCCTGCAAAAACCTGCAGAGATTAAAAGGGAAGAAAATTTGAAGCATATTTTAGTCATTTCTGGAGGGTACACTCTCCCCTAAGCATAAAATAGGTACTTTCATGTTCATGTATTGCCACTAGATCATTCAAGAGAAACAGATCTTTCCCACACCTAAAAGACAGAAAGAATCCTTCTCCTAAAATTCTGCCACCCTTGATCTGTCCCCCAGATAATGCTTACAAACAATCTAGCAATACTTTGCAGTTGCTGTTACAACCCAGAAGTGGTCATACTCACTATCTTCCCCTGGCTAAGACTTGATATGTGCCTAACCAAACCCCAAGCAGCGGCTTTTTCAGCATGTGCTTAGCATCGAAAGCTGCCGTTTTAGACCTGAAGGGCTCACATGACTCAAAGTTTGCTTAAGCTCTCCAGCCATACTAGTTCGTCTAATGAAAAACATTATCTCTACCTACAAGGCTTGCCCAGCAGTAATCAGAGAGATGTATCTTGTCTGATCCAAAAATTTGTCAGTTGGAAGGAAATGAAAACCCAGTGCTCCAATGAATGCTTCTGTAAACAAAATGGTCAAAAGAAAGTAATCTGAAATTAAGCTTATAAAACCCAAGAAATTATAGAAGTTAACGTTATTTTACAAATTTCTTTTTTCTCTATGCTGATATTTTGTTCTCAAGAGGCTTTCGTATTCTTGGAAACTCCCAAGAAACTCTCAAGAACCAAAAACACTGGAAGCTTTAGGACTAACACTTCTCTAGGTCAGGGAGACACACATCAACACCCATGACAGCTTGTCTCAGTGAAAATAAAAAAGGCTATCCTTGGGTTTGGAAGCATTCTGCAAAAGCAGGGATGATTACAACTCAGTTGCAACATATTTAACGAATCACAACGAGCAGCTGACAGGTTGCTTCAGCAGAGGAAAGATCAAATTTGCAATGGCCATTTGAAGAAGGAGCATTTTTTAGGTAATCGTAAGTTACATAATTACATGATTAATGCCCTGGTTTGCAGGCAGTCAAAACTAAGTAATAATACATATAACAACCCGTCTAATCCGAATCTTTCATGTGGAGTTATAACCCCCTGTTCAGGTAAGAATTTCTCTCTTTATTACCTAACTGGTGATGTACATTCTGGGAATTTTGGGACTGGCACAAAAGCACCAGGTATTTTCAAGAGGGAACAGAGTGAATTCAAGATGCAGGCATACAGTGTATTGGCCAACTTAGGTGACCTCCTGAAGGATTAAACAATAATTGGAATTTACAAGACTTGCATGTCTTGTAAGGAATGAGGAAAAAATGGGAAAAAATCGCATACTTTCTAAATGAAGCGCTATACTACTTTGGCATAAGAAACCTAGGAAATATGAAGCAAAACCCAAAGACTCTATTCACTTCACTTTAGACAGGAGTTGTGTATTCTGGTGGAAGTGTTGGTTTTCTACCTCTAACATGAGCATGCGTTCATATTTCTCAGCAACAGATCATAAACATATCAGTCTAGTTACTTTATCTTATACAGTTTATGAAATCATAAGGACTTTAATTCTCTGGTGCATTTTGGGAATTTTGCAGACTTTCAGTGCTTCTACTCAATTCAGCCATGCAACCAGATGATTAAGCTAAATTTGCCTAAAAGAAATCCTTTATTTAATACCTAAACAAAAAAATTGAGCTCTAAAGTGTTAGTTATTGACAATGATGGCAGTGTGAGCACCATATACAAGCTGCTCTGCTCTACTCCAAGCTCAGCTTCCCAGGAGTAATGCTCTGCATGACATAAACCCTCCCAGCAACAAGTTCTACAGCACAGAGTAGCTCCACAAGATTTGTCTGTCTGTTTGTTGGACATCAAGCCTTTGACCCAACATACGGCCAGAGAGAACATCATCTCCTCTTGCTGTGGGTGGGGCAGAGGGACCAAAACCCCCGTTCATTAATTCCTTAACAAAAGCAGCCTTATGTTTTAATTGCATCAGCCACTCATTGTATCAAACTTCAATTGCTCTCAGAGCTGCTTTTGGGCTCTGCCTCTTCCTAGCGAAGCCACTGGGAATCTTGTTAAGTAGCAAATGGGAAAAGGCCTTAGACCATACATACACTGTATGGCAGCAAAGCCTGTGCAGAGTATGCACAAATAAAGTCTAACTGAACCTTTTCCAGAAAACAGCTGTCTTTGGGTTAGAAAACAATGTCTAGTTACTCGTTAGCCAATAAAATAATTTAGAAGTAATAAAGAATGGACATCCATTCTCTCAAGAAAATCTTTATGAATCAATAATATGTGGATGTACCAAGCTTTTCATTCAGTGAGCTCTAATTACTGAAAACCCCACAGAAGCAAATAGCCAGACTGCTCTCAGACTCTCAGAGGGACACCTGAAAAGCTCCCCTCTAATCACCACGTTGCATCAGACAAATTCATGCAAATCCCTGCTGGATTCTTAAAGGAAGTTCTAATCCAATCCTGCCGTCTCTACTGAGAAATTGTGGTTTTGAAGGAAAAGGATCTGCCTCCCATCATGGAAGTTTCCTCCAGCATCTGGGTTGAGCCAAGTGCAAATGAAACCTTGAACCTAAGCCCAACAAGACCATCAAGAACTGAAACTTTCAAATTAGGACAATATAAAATATGCCAATTAAAAAAACTTTACTGCAAGCCCTATTCTGATACATAAATCTTGTCCTGCTTCCCTTCCAGCCCAGCTAAAACCTGGGTTATGCCAAATCCCCAGAGAGATCCCACTCATGATATTTCTGACACAAGCCAGGGAACAGTTGAAATTACAAAACAGTTCTCATGAGAATCTCAGATCAAAGAAATCCACTTCCATTTGCATGAACTTTTAGACAAACATTCAAAACCAGTTTAGAGTTCATCGAGGGATTGACCCTTTTCTGCAGTCACCCTCACACAAATCCCGTGTTTGCCATTTGTCTTTATGGGTGGTAAGGTCTTTAGGGCAGGCACCAGGACCTCCCACGCATTAGTAAAATGCCAGCACCATCAACCTCTGGTACCAAATAGAGCCTGTGCGTCCTACCAAGGTATAAATAAAATTCGTAACCTGTCCAGCCCTAACACATGACCTTATGATGATCGTCCCCTCATCTCTCCATGCTGTTCTAGGTTACTGAGGTCAAATTTAGTGAGGTTTAACACATGAAAGTGAATCATACATAGTACGTCCAAATGATCAGATACTGGCATACAACACACATGACCAGGCCATATCAGAACCAAACTGAAAACTTTATAACAAAACTCATCTATCTCTTTCATCCTTTGCTTTAACCACCAGATGTTCTTCATTTAACTACCTGCTACCTTCTCCAAGATTTAAATTAGACCTTAAGTACTCCAAAAGAAATGATGGCAGCACAGAAATGTTGAAGGAGAAATATACTTTTGCCTCAGCATCCTATGTCTGGTTAAAGATATAAAAAGAACTAAAAATCCTGTAATAACAAGCTGGGTTCTGGCACCCTAACTAAGAGCTCAAAATCTCACTCTTTTCCTTGTATTAAAGTGAGCAGCTTCACAAAGACTGAAACCATAGATTATCTTCAGGGTTATTGTGATGTGACTATGAAGCTTTCTCATCAGGCTGCCAGTGGCAGCGGGGGGAGCTTTCTGAATCAGGCCCTTATCATTTATACCACATTACAATCCAAAATGAAAAATGACTTGCTCCAGATTTGATAGAATAAAGCATCTTGAGATTCCACAGAAGTACCCAATTTTCAATAAAGACATTAAACCTAAGCTTCAAAAAAAGGGAATAATTACATCGTTTTTTGCTTTGAGTTCTAATGTTAAAAGTGTCAATTTATAAAACTAGGTGAACATCCACAATTCCTAAGCAGACTGCAGCTAATTAGACCCCTTTTGATCTTTTATTTTGCCTAGAAGCTTATTCAACAACTTTACACAAAACTCAAGGTTTTGACACACTAGTGGACTGGGGGAAGGGGGAAGACTGCAGAAAAGAACATTTTCACTGCTGCTTGCTAAGGCAGGGGGCTCATCGCTTCCCCAAGTGCACCTGCTGTCAGCAAGCCTGGGAAACTCTTCCTAGTGGTGATCCCAACTGCCTCTTATTTGAGCTGTCTGGATGGAGACATGATAGAGAACAAAATATTACAAACTAAATCGAAGCACAGAGTTGTTACTAATGCTCCAGCTATATGTACAGAAGTTTTGTGCATGAATTATTGTTTTAGGTGAAGGATGACAACACAGAAGACTAAACGTCATGTCTCCAGAGCAATGGGATGGGTTGCCTTTAACTGCCTCTGCAAACAAGCTAGGCACTGGTTTTGTAGCATTCTTCAAAATGACTGTGCAGCATCCAAATGTGTTTTAGAGGGTTGTCCAACTGGGGCCATTTAATCTAAAAGCTCCTTGCTCTGCCCCGAGACGAAACAATACTATGAGACCTGAAGGACCCAGTTGCTGGGCTCATGCACACAGACCCTGAGGACTGGGAAGCCAGACTGATGCAGGAGTGACTAATCACAGCCTGAGAAAACAGTGATTTATTCCTGGACCTGGAAGATTATTTTTGTCCTATATCATTGCTTCATCCTGTAATCAAGTATAGGGGCCTTTATCAACTGCCACACAGCAAATGGGAGGGAGGTGGTGCATGCAATCTGAAAGGAAAACCCTCAGCAGCCTTTGGACTTCTTGCAATTGTGGATGGTCAGGAACAGCATGGGGTTAGGTCCTGCCCCAGCCAGTGGGAAACACCTAGAAACTCAAAGTCCTGTGTAAACTGGCTTTTAGGTGCTTTGGCGAAGGGGGTAGTACTGTCAGATATGAAGTCGTGACCCACTACACTAAATAATAGCTCTGTGAAGGTCAGATGTGCACTGCTAGATGGTTGCCTGGCACATGTGAGACCTTGGTTTGTCTGTGGAGAATGGAGAAGGTCTGTATCCTCCCTCTATAAAGCAGCAGGAAGACTGGCACACAGAAGTTCTAAAGCCCTTCAAACTCCTGGGACACAGTTGTTTAGAGACAGCAGTGGTGCTGCACAAGGGCTGGGAAACAGCCAACAGCAAACACAAACAGCCAAGAGGCAAGACAACACTCCTCCCCTTCTTTCCTCCAGAGCAAAGGAGCTGATACTAACATCCTCTCCCCCAACACAACTGCAAGAGGAGACCATTGCCACTGTGGGTAACTCCCACCCTGCCTGGGCATCTCAGTGGGTGTCTCTGCAATCTTTGGCAGAAGATGACAGTTTTGCAGCATCTGCCCATGTTGCAGTATTCCTCCCGCTCCCTTGGGGTGAGGGATAGCCCTGAAAGTGGGAAGCTAGGCTAGAAAGCAGAGCACGGAGAAGGAAGACTGACAGAGGGAGGACAGAGGACATAAGTTGCTTTGAACAGCAGAGCTAAATCTATAGTAACATGGTCCTGCCTGCAAGCAGTTCCTGTCAAACAGGGAGTTGGCTAGATTTGAAACAACCATCATAATCTGGATTTACTGATTCAGCTGTGTTAGTCTCTCTATCTAACAGGAATAAACCTGGTACCTCGTCTAAATATCAGTCTAATGCTAGCAACACGCCTCCAAATCTCATTTTGTCATCACTTTTAACTATCTTCAGTCTTGAGGTGGCAAAGTCTGAGTTTACCTGACAACTGAGTTTGTCTAAGATTCCTTATTCATGCAGAAACAAACATGCTGATGACAGCTCTCAGCCCCCACTGAGCTGTTACACCCTCCCCACATCCATCCTACACAACCGCGTATTCACCCAGATGACCCTAACCACAGCCCTAGCCTATGCTCAGACCCCCTCACCCAACATTCACAACCACCAAGAAAACTTAAACCATTGCCTTCAATTTACTGAAAAATTGCTCTTCCTCACCCAGTTCAGAGGGAAGACAGGCTTGCAACTTTATTTGCTTCCCTCCTCGTTCTTCTCCAGGTGCATCAGCCGGATGGGGCTTCCAGAGAGGAAGGGGAGGAGGAAGCGATCACAGACAGCACCTACACAGCAGCAGCACAGCTATTTCACCCCTCGTGCTGCACATCACAGTTAATGATTTCAAAAGAACCATTTGCAAAGCTAAAAGCTTGATGATGTAAGAAAAATCAATAGTGTGCTCAAGAAAATCCCCTGTTGCTGGAGACTTTAAAGCATCATTCAGGTAGGCAGCACTGGGACATTCCCTCTGGAATGGCAGCCGGGTAAAACCATTAGAGATGGGACGATACTTCAATTTATTCTGTCATTCTTAATACAGATCTTCTCTTTCCAAATGATGTTTGTACCTTTATACTGCAATCTGGGTTCATAAATAGAGCAAACCCTAAAAGCTAGGATCAATACATCCCATATTACCTTTCAGAGGAAGTCAGCGAGAGCATGGCAAGAAGGAGAGGGCCAAATATCTTACTGGCATAAACAACAGATTCCTTGACACTGCAGTTTCTCTGCAAATAAATTCAAACCTTTGCCAAACAGCAATAGTTTATCATGTATCACTACTCAAAATACTGATCAACAGAAACCAAGCAGGGAGACTGAGCTACCCAAGGTGACAAGCCAGAAAGAGAAGCCACTTCACCTGCCTGCTCTCCATGCTGCCTTTGGCACAGAGACATCCCCCCTTCTTTCCCAACCATCCATGCTTTCCAGCAGAACAATAGTCATAAAGGCTCCTTTTGCCTGCAAAGGGACATACTATTTCCAGAAGAAAACTGCTGTGAATACGATCTCTATCTCTTTAAGAAAGGATTAGCCTCAAGTTTTGCTTGTTTGTTTTCCTATGCCATACTCCTGCCCTCTGAGCAGAGGTGGAGCATAGGAAGGCATTTCCCTGCCTTGGCCACAGTGCTTGAAAATCTTCCTAAAGGAAGCAAGCTAAATAAACAACAGCAAACACTCCAACAGGCCCCCTCCTTGGCTCCCAATAAACAAGAAGCAGAAGTAAGTCGATTGAAACAAACCATCACCACCTCCCCAGAAAAATACTGGATGGAAGGTTTTGAAAAAGCAACCTACGAGTGTTTCATTTTGCCCCCATAAGTCAGTTACATTCGAAAGAATTTGCATGTTGTGAGAAATTCCAGAATGAAAACTGGTCCATGCATGCAAGTCTCGTGTAGCTTCAAGAGTCAAACAAGAACTAGCTGTAGACAGTTTATAGACTGGAATTACGTTCAGGTACAGAAGAGGATCTCCAACAGGTGCTGAGACAAGTGATAGGTTGGTGCACAGGGTTATGAAGTGCATGGGTCATCCCCGAGCGCTCTGAGGTGTCCTTGTACCCCAGGATCATCCACGCATCCTTAAAGGAGAGGGTGCAGCAGGCACAGAAACTTGTCTATAACTTGTTTTCTTCTGATCTAGCTGATACAGGTTTCTCTGACTGAGAAACCTAAGGGACTGAGATATCCTCTGCTTCTGTTACATACACTTGCCAGATCCATATAGATCTATTCCAAGAGAATGAAATCCCCAAGGATTACAATTGTTTTAAATAAAAAGCCTAAGCAAATGAAAAACAAACCATCTCTTGCCACCTACTCAACAAGCACATGCAACCCTACCAAAACACACTGCTGTTAATGCTTTGCAGCAACACTTGCTCAACACCAAACAAAAACATGTATAAGTCACCAAGTCAGTTGGTAAAAACAGATCCAATCTGTCAAAATACTTCAGTTTCACCCAAACACTCTTAGTGCTAAATATTCATCCCATCTCCTAATCCTTCCGCCAGGCAAGCCAGATTTCCTACTAGGAAACAAAGTTAAGTTACAGGTCTAAGATCACAGAGGAATGTTGCCTGAACCAAAATAACAACTAACATCTCATCCCTCAGCCTGTCCTCCTCCAAAGATCAAGGCTCAACTCCTTCCACTTCAGTACATTTCACCCTGGCTTCTCTCCACTACTTATTCCTCTTATTTCCTCTCTAGAATCCAAATAAACGTGTGCGATGCTAACTGAGCCCCTACAAAGCAAACAGTGGGAGAAAGGCATCTCATCACCTTACTCACTAAGTACCTCAGGTAGCCCAGACGGGAGGCTGCCACGTGTTCCCTGGGGTCATGCACAGCTCATGAAGTGACTGCTGGGGAGAGCACCAACATTTCTTCTGGGAAGCTCCGTTCTCCTGCTCACTTGCTCTCCCTGATACTTGAGAGAGCAGCTGCTTTAGCAGTGGGGCTGGAGCCTTCAGTTCTGGCTTGCTACCCTGTCTCCTGGGCTTGATCCAGTCCCTCAACCCTTTCATCCATCCTTGTGAGCTGAGACGCACCAAGGAACATCAGGACATATTTACGAAGCAATGGCTGAAAGTTTGTCCAGAAAGCTCTATAACCACAAGTGCTTTTGTTTTCACAAGAGAAATGTCTACGGGGCTGCATTTAGGAAAAGGGTGAAGAAACATCTGTGTGCACACAGCAGCAGGACAGGCACAAAGTGCAGCTGCGAAGCCCTTCTAACTCAGTTCACGCTGACTGCTAACTGCTGGCATAAATTTAGTAACAGAGTTGCACATATGGCAGGCTGTTTAATTTTAGAAATCAAAACTATCAAGTGATTAAGTTAGTCATCCTTCCTCAATTTGGGACCAATACAACAGTACCAGAGGCAGTGGTCATAACCACTGTGGTTTGTGAGAGAGCAAGAGAGCGCATGTGCGTGCTCCCGCAGTGCAGGGAACACCAGAAACCCTGTCCTGCTCTGCCCAGCCTTGTTTTTCAAAGCAGAATGGGAGAGAAGGGGGGAAAAAAAATCCAAACCAAAACACCTTGAAAACAGCCTTCAAATGAAAACTGAATGCCTACAGATCTGCACATATGTGCACACCCCCCCTGGAACATGCTCTGGATGCGGTGTAGCGGAACTGCTGCCCTGAACATGCACTTGCAAGAAGTGGGATGAAAATAATGTTGCACCAACTGGCCTCCGGCTGCTGAAAGCAGGGTACACTCCAATCACAGTCAAGCGTTTGAATTTCCCAAGGGAAACTAATGAAGAGGGAAATGGGAGTCCAGTTCAGCCAGCGCAGCTGCCATGGTGTAAACATCAGGGTCATGGGTAAGAGTGAGCCGTGTGCTCCAGCACTGAATGGATTCTTATCACCAGTTGACCAAATCCTACTCTCCAGCCTATGTCAATGCTCACGCACCTTCCCCTGAACAGGAGAGGCCCTGATGCACTGCAAAAGCAGCAGCTTCTTTTGCAGAGCCCCATGGCTTATCCTCAGACACACCACCAGGCACGTCAGGAGGATGCAGCCCTGCAAAACCCATCAGTATCTTTCCCTTCCAGTGAAAACCAACAAATGAAGAAAGCAAACAAGTCATGGAGGGATTTTCTGTTTCTTTAGACAAACACGCTAAGAGCAGTTCAAAAGAGGCTAATTAAATTCCAAAATCCCTGTGCAAATACATTAATAATGATTTTGAAATGAGCAGTTAACCAAGGCAGTTTTCAAGGTGGGAAGTGTTTGATACAGAAAAGCGCGTGAGGAAGAGCTGCTCAGCCTGCGTTAGAGACGACCTCTCTAGCTAGCACAAGTGTTTTGGGGAGTGAGCAAAAGCAAATGCTTCTTGGCCCAGGAACCGCAGTGTCCCCAGGGTGCAGGGGAACAGAGAAGACAACTTACTTCCTTCTCAGTCACCAGGAAGCCAAGCAAACACTGAATGTCGTGGTCATGAACCTGGACAATCACTGTGTAACCCTCTTAAAGAGCTCTTCTTACATATTTCTAGGAAGAAGGAAAAGAGACATTTTTTTTCTTTCCTGCTATGACTATAGGAAATTTCCACACACCAGATAAATAATTTTCCTCTTCCCATACAAACTAGAGGAAAAAAAATTAGTTGCTTGTAGCAGATGTATAACAGCTACTTGTGGGAAATGTGCTGTCCCACAGTCACAAAGACTTTTTGCCTTATTTTTCTTGTTTCTGCAGCATGCATCAATAGCTGCATCAATGGAAAACCTGTATGGAACAAGACTACTCTAATAGGAACCAGAGTTTGTCCCCTTAGTGCATGAAGCATGAAATTATGAGAAATGCATAATTTCTTATAATTGCTCTTATGGAAGGGTGGAAAAAATCTGATGTTGTTACAGGGTCTCCACTCCCACAGTTCACAGAACTTCTCAATTTTAAGTGTCATCATTCTCATAAGCAAGAAGGGCAATAGTACAGTTCTTCATGTAATGATGGCAAAACGAAATCCACAGAAAAGAAATGAAGTGCCCTTGTAAAGTCCTTGGCAGAGCAAGGAATTAAATCCACTAGCTGAGGCCCTGAAAACCAGGCCACCCTGTCTTAGCGAAATCTCCAACCATGGTCATAAGATTACCCCTCTTGTTCTTTTCCCCTGTTCTCTTTCTCTTATTCTTTGTGTCCTTGCTCAATCAAATACAATAACATTTTTTTCAGGCAAGATCCCACGAGATACTGATTCAAACGCTTGTTAAAACTAAGACCCATTATACCTCTCTTTTTGCTTTCATTCATTAATTTTATTGTCCTATAAAATAAAAGATTTTCTGATGAGATACAGCCACCATGCCGCCACTACTGCTAAAGGCATGTGGCTGCCATCATCTTCCGGAAACATGCTTGTATTTTTCATAAATCCTTGTTTCAATATTTTGCTAAATACAAAAATTACCCATGCAGGATAATAAATTCCAGAATCACTCTTCCTTTGGATTTGACAAAAAGAACTGCAGCTCTCTCCCCAGCCCTGAAGTACCTCTCTTTTAAAGAGCAGTCAGCAGTATGATAACTTTAGATAAATCATTTAATTTCCAGAAGGAGCTTTGTCTGTATACACGTACAAGTTATAGTCTGCTGTGTGTTCTCCTGCTCTCCCTGACTGCTCCCTGTTGGAAGTAGAGGTTTTGGGTAAGCACGTAACTGGCGGTCTCTGCTTTCTACATCACAAAGTTGTCTCATTCAAAATTTAAGAATCACTTTCATGGGCCATAAGAATCTGTATTTCTTACTTACCTCAGGAGCAATCCAAATGCAGCGTTCTGCAGTTTCAATAACTGGAAGAAGAGGCCCAACAGTTGTTTTACCACTGCATTATTTGTAGGAAACTAAGAGACAAGTCAGGAAATAAAGATAGGTTAAAAAACGAGCAAGAATTGAGAGGAAGCAATTTCGGAGGAAAAACAGTGAAAGAGTGGAAAAGCTTTGCAGCTTCAACTCATGTTAAAACCTTCCAAGAAATAAGAGTAACGTAGCGGTAAATACAGTGGGTAGAAGGAAGTTAGCTACAAAATTTCACGAGGAATGGTCAGGAAGACCCTGACTGCAGAGATTTTACAGTCTTTTTCAAATCAATGACTATAGACATGCCAGGCTAATCCTGATTAGTAACAAACACCTTCACTGTGATTATAGTGATAATAATCTCTTAAGGTTTTTTATGTCAGGTGGACCTCATTTCCCATAGCTGTGTTTGATATTTTAGCTAATTCTCCATCGTTTTTCTCTCTTGTCCACTTTCCACCTACTGGTACAATTAAGAAAATAAAAGAAAAATATATAGAGGCTGTTAACAGAATCATAGACTCCAACTATCACTATTTCTCCCTCCAGTTGAGGATTGTATTTCTGTTGGCTCTCCCATTTCTTTCCTGAGCTTAGAAGTGCTAAGGCACCTTTAAAATCCTCCGTGTTAGCACAGGTCTATCACACAGTCTAGGATATGACAGGGTGAAAAAAAACACCCCAGGGCTGGATTGCTTGGAGAAACATGCTACATAAACATTTCAGGTACCTGCACTGCATAGGAATCTGAACACCTTATGGGCTGCTCTTAGAGACAACCCCTGGTTAAGTGCCACTGCACAAGTGGTGAGATGACAGCCAGCCACGATGATCCAGCACTATGGCAAGTAGGCAAGTACTCAGATAAACACTGTGGGATAGCAACGTAAAGAGCTGGCACATAGGGACTGTCAGGGACAGAGAAACCTCCTTGGCTTTGCTAAAGGATGCCATACACTTCAGTAAGGCCATTTCAGAGGTAGCTTTAATTATATGCAATACAGAAATCTCAAATCCCATGAACAGTTCATTCATCTGCAATGTAAAGTGAAAGAACACAGAAGTAACTTGGACCAGCCACCCAGCACAGACAAGTAACTTGTTCAACCAAGACCCTTTTTGGCAGAAGAGGTAGAACATCAGAGCTGAGATGCTCAAAGATCGGACAGATTAGTCAATGGGCCAGAGCAGGGCATCCTGTCTCTTATTCCCTACTCAGAAGGTTGCTGTCTGATACTCAAGAACAGGTGAATTGGATCAAGGTTTTGTTCCTCATTCAACATTTACTCACTACACAACCTTGAACAAGATGTTACTGCACACCTTCTCCATGTGGAAATAGGGTCAAATTTACCCATTTACCTATGTTTGTGGTGTATAGTACAATCGGTGCCCACAAGGTACTTTCAGGTCATGAGCTCAAGTGTGCCAGACAAGAGTGTCCCAGGCTTATTCTACACAAAGTTAAGAGCCTGGGTCACTGTACTTGAATTTTTTCCAGCACTCCATGAGTTCTTCTGCATAGCAAAGTTAAAGCAAGTGAAAGAAAAAGACATTCCCATTTGATTGGCTGTGACTAGCTGCAATTAAAAAACTATAATTTATTACCCTGGATTACGAGTATAATTTCAGTGCAGAGAACTAAGGTTTTCTTCTGAGATGGAAATAAAGATTAATTTTTAATTTCCTTTCTCACTGCACATTCAAGAGCAATGGACTCCATAGAAAACTACAGGTCAAAATAGTTTTATGGAGGAATGACAATGTTCCGTTGCCGAATAATTTAATGCTCTCGTTGCCTTTTTAATATTTGACTGCAGCTCCCTCATGCGAAACAACGGCAGCAGAAGCTACACACGTTTGCTGCAGCACTCAGGTCAATGTGACTTTGAAACGACAAAGTTTCACTGCTCAGGACTTGGGCAGCTCTTGGTGTTCCCTGACACAGGGAGCTGCCTTCCACAAGGAGGGCACCGACAGCAGGTCTGGGGATGGGAAGAGCAGGACTGAAATGAAACCCTGGGGGAAACAGAGGGCACCAAGATAGACTGGTACCTAAGGGGAATAGGTGCACAGCAGGTGCCTCCTAGCTTGGACACAGGCAGGTATAATCACATAAATGGTTGGACTCGATGATCCGATGGGTCTCTTCCAACCTGGTGATTCTGTGATTCTGTGATAAAACAGAAGCATTTACATCTGGAAGTAGTGCTGTTAGGCAGTGAGACTTGGTTTTACTCATAGGCAGAATGTGCTATTCCAGTTACCATGGCCCATCAGCAGAACGCAGGGAAAAACTGTGAAACGTGAGGTCATGAATACATTTGGTCCCTGGCACCACGGGCAAGGTCACTGCTTGCCAAAACTGCTACCAGTCCCTGGAGAAAACAGCTTAGGAAAAGTTACCATTACACAGCACTTCTGTGTGGTCAAGGTGGCACAAGAAAGGAGATGAGGTCTGCGTGCATCTGTTCCTTTCAGAAAGAGCATCTCTCAGGACAGGATTTTTTGTTGCTGTTCACAGCACGACACCATCGCATAGCTTAGGCTCAGTATTTGACCCTGGGCAACTAGCAGTGAATGGAAATGTCACTGAANGTTTTTTATGTCAGGTGGACCTCATTTCCCATAGCTGTGTTTGATATTTTAGCTAATTCTCCATCGTTTTTCTCTCTTGTCCACTTTCCACCTACCGGTACAATTAAGAAAATAAAAGAAAAAAATCTAGGGGCTGTTAACAAAATAATAGATTCCAACCATCACTATTTCTCCCTCCAGCTGAGGATTGTATTCCTGTTGGCTCTCCCATTTCTTTCCTGAGCTTAGAAGTGCTAAGGCACCTTTAAAATGCTCCGTGTTAGCACAGGTCTATCACACAGTCTAGGATATGACAGGGTGAAAAAAAACACCCCAGGGCTGGATTGCTTGGAGAAACATGCTACATAAACATTTCAGGTACCTGCACTGCATAGGAATCTGAACACCTTATGGGCTGCTCTTAGAGACAACCCCTGGTTAAGTGCCACTGCACAAGTGGTGAGATGACAGCCAGCCACGATGATCCAGCACTATGGCAAGTAGGCAAGTACTCAGATAAACACTGTGGGATAGCAACGTAAAGAGCTGGCACATAGGGACTGTCAGGGACAGAGAAACCTCCTTGGCTTTGCTAAAGGATGCCATACACTTCAGTAAGGCCATTTCAGAGGTAGCTTTAGTTATATGCAATACAGAAATCTCAAATCCCACGAACAGTTCATTCATCTGCAATGTAAAGTGAAAGAACACAGAGGTAACTTGGACCAGCCACCCAGCACAGACAAGTAACTTGTTCAACCAAGACCCTTTTTGGCAGAAGAGGTAGAACATCAGAGCTGAGATGCTCAAAGATCGGACAGATTAGTCAATGGGCCAGAGCAGGGCATCCTGTCTCTTATTCCCTACTCAGAAGGTTACTGTCTGATACTCAAGAACAGGTGAATTGGATCAAGGTTTTGTTCCTCATTCAACATTTACTCACTACACAACCTTGAACAAGATGTTACTGCACACCTTCTCCATGTGGAAACAGGGTCAAATTTACCCATTTACCTATGTTTGTGGTGTATAGTACAATCGGTGCCCACAAGGTACTTTCAGGTCATGAGCTCAAGTGTGCCAGACAAGAGTGTCCCGGGCTTATTCTACACAATGTTAAGAGCCTNTGTTCCGTTGCCGAATAATTTAATGCTCTCGTTGCCTTTTTAATATTTGACTGCAGCTCCCTCATGCGAAACAACGGCAGCAGAAGCTACACACGTTTGCTGCAGCACTCAGGTCAATGTGACTTTGAAACGACAAAGTTTCACTGCTCAGGACTTGGGCAGCTCTTGGTGTTCCCTGACACAGGGAGCTGCCTTCCACAAGGAGGGCACCGACAGCAGGTCTGGGGATGGGAAGAGCAGGACTGAAATGAAACCCTGGGGGAAACAGAGGGCACCAAGATAGACTGGTACCTAAGGGGAATAGGTGCACAGCAGGTGCCTCCTAGCTTGGACACAGGCAGGTATAATCACATAAATGGTTGGACTCGATGATCCGATGGGTCTCTTCCAACCTGGTGATTCTGTGATTCTGTGATAAAACAGAAGCATTTACATCTGGAAGTAGTGCTGTTAGGCAGTGAGACTTGGTTTTACTCATAGGCAGAATGTGCTATTCCAGTTACCATGGCCCATCAGCAGAACGCAGGGAAAAACTGTGAAACGTGAGGTCATGAATACATTTGGTCCCTGGCACCACGGGCAAGGTCACTGCTTGCCAAAACTGCTACCAGTCCCTGGAGAAAACAGCTTAGGAAAAGTTACCATTACACAGCACTTCTGTGTGGTCAAGGTGGCACAAGAAAGGAGATGAGGTCTGCGTGCATCTGTTCCTTTCAGAAAGAGCATCTCTCAGGACAGGATTTTTTGTTGCTGTTCACAGCACGACACCATCGCATAGCTTAGGCTCAGTATTTGACCGTGGGCAACTAGTAGTGAATGGAAACATCACTGAAATTCAGAAATGCTTTAAATCATTGCTCTGGTCATAGCAATTAACAAAAAAACTCTACCATACTAATGACCTGGATTCCAGTTAATTGAATAACCCTGTGCTGACAAAACTGCATCCTAGACAGCCTAACAACAGGCCTTTCCATTGTAGGGTTTTTAAGATTTATTGGCAACTTATAACTGGTATCTCAGGTTATAAATGGGATTAGATGCTTAAGTGGTACAACTGCTGTTCACATCAGAGTTAAGCTGAGCACTGCACAGGGTCAACAAGAAGGAACATCCCCCAGGGGCACAGTCAGGACTGTACTCAATGGGAACTAAAACCCCTTGAGTGCTGAAGATCCCCGGCTCTCTTGGTGCCTTTTAGTTGAAATCTGTTTGAAGAGGGCAAAGAAGGTACTTCTGTTAATAAGGAGGTTAGGGCAGAATAATTAAGCCAGTTCTCAATGTTTCAGCAGTCCACGTCCCTCCAGGAGGCATCTAAAGTACATCCATTTTCAATGTAAAATATCAGCAAAATTAGGTATCCAGTTTAGGACAAGCCAACATCAGTGCTACTAGTATTCTAGTGCATTATCTGACCCTGTGTGAGATAGGACCTCCTCAGAAGCCCTGCACAGCACTTTTCTCTCCTTAGGCTGCACAGTCAACACTACCAAGCCCAGGACTCAAGGAGGTTGCCAGGGGCTAGTCCTGAGTTAGGAGACAGGGACACACACCACTGTGTAACTAAGTTTAATCCCATTATTTCCATTCTGAGAAACAAAACCACCAAGAAGTCCCTCCCACAAAAGTCAAACAATGCTGCTTTCTTCCTGCAGTCCCTCCCTTCCAATATTGACATAGCTCTCATCTCCTCCAAGGCTGACTGGATCAGCCTCCTGTTAGGCTGAGTCGTGGACTAATAATATGAGTTATAAAATAAAGCTTTTATGGGGGTAAGGGACTCAGAAGGCTGCTCACTGCACACTGCAAGGACATGCTTCATCCTGGACCAGAGGAACAAGTCGAGTGTTTTTCAGGTTGCCACTTTTGAACTTGAGATATTATTCCCCTGCTGAGGAATCAAGTCTTTTCCAGGGTGTGAAAGTCTGTTAGATGTATTTTCTCCTCTATCTGGACAGAAGAAGGCAAAATCTTGATTGCTTCTTGCCAGATTGGGACATGCTAGAAATCATACAAGCAAAATGCATTCAGACAGATTACAATGTCTCTAAAACACACCAGTCTTTACACAAACTGTATCTCAGCCTTCTTATGTTGACTCTTAAAATAGAAAATATTACACCCTCAGACCCATCTCCCCATAACCCTCGCTGCCCAGACAGCATGACTGCTCTCAGTCTGGCCATTTGTGTATTTGCCCATATCAACAGAGGTAAAGGCCTCTTGGAGCTCACAGGCAAAAGCAAGATGAGATAGTTATTTGGGAGCCCTCTACAGAAAGCTCAGAGGCTGAAAAAAATTAGGGCAACTGAACAGGGAGTGCTTCTTCCTTCTAGACAGGACTAGACCCCAAAGAAAATCTCTTACTTTGCATGATATTTTAGAAAGAAACTCTAGCCAACTGCAGTTACAACAGTTGCCTTAGCAATTCTTGTTGCAGGGGTGCTAAGTAACACCTGGACTGATTTCTACCTTAGGCATTTATCAAATTCTGACACCTTATAAAATTCTCTGCAGATTCCCAGTTGCCTATATTATTTTCCTGCGTCGTCTGTCCTAAACAATTGTGTCCAGACATTGTTCGCTTTAATCAATCATGTTTCCATTCCCTCGTGGCTGCCTTTCAGCAGTGACTGAAGCACTCGCTAACTACAAGTTTTCTTCTGATGACTGAGCACTCACAAATCCTGTGAAGCAGATACACACCAGCCTGGAAGAAAACAGCCTTTGGGAGGGCTCAGCTTTGTTCAGCCCTAAGTATCCAGAATTTTAGTGAGGTTTTCATAAGTCTTTCCCTCTCTGCTGCTGGAATGCTTGTGGCCACCTTTGCCAGATACCTCAGATCTTTGGACCACTTGGAACATCCAAACTCCAGCTCCAAGGAAGCAAAGGAGACATGGAACCACCAGCTACTGTGGAGCATCCTTCCACAGGTGTCCAACGTCAGACCTGTTCCTAGAAGCCCACCCCTAGCATAACCATTGCCTGAGTGCAAAGACTGGTATGTGTCTCCGGAAATGGAGTTTAGATGTTTGTCTTATCTGAACAAGTTCAGTGACTGAACACGCTGCACAAAAGAGCGTGAGCAACCCTGACAAAGGAACCGCCACCTCCTTATCACGGTCTCCAAAAGGACTGAAAAGAATCAAGCGTCAGAGACTTATCTCTTGAGAGATGCTCAGTGCCCATGCCTGGCTTACCGATCAGCTCTAACTCCCTTCTTCACTAGAGCTTTTCTGCCTTGTTTTTGGCCACACAGTAAAGACTTGCCACTTCCTGAGTGTGGAGGAGTTAGAAGGGGAAAGGGGGGTGTGGAGGATGGGCCCTCTTTGCTGATGCTATTGTCTTGTATTTCTGGACAATGGGATGTTTTTACCCGTGACAATTTTACCGTTGTGGTAACTGTAACAAATGGCCATCCTGCTATCACAGGAAGGTTCTGAAGTTTTGGGTGACAACAATGAAATAGAGGCTGAAGACAGGTTTCTCTGAAGCCGCATTACCCTGGGGTTCCTCTGTATGACCTCCCCATGCACTTGAAGCTCGATTTGGGGTCCTGCTGCCAGTGTGTCAGAGAGAAGTGCTTACCCAGAGATGGGAGAAGGCTCTTGGTTGTGGCCTACTGCTGGTTCCAGAAAATACAGGCTTGGCACATGTCCTGTGCATTGTAACAATTGTTCAAGTCCCTGTAGGGCTGGTGCCACTTGAAGACTTGTGGGAATGAACATTCAGAAAAGAGATGTTGCAGCATGAAGAGAACAATCAGTATAGTCTGAAAAAAAAAAAAAAAGGTCAATCAGATGAATATTATGGACCAGGCAGAACAAAACACACAAGATTCTTTTGGGAACAAATGCTCCCAAATACCCCAACTGACTCTTCCACTTCTTCCAGTTACACTGAGTTGTGTGTCCTATGCCTGCCACAACACTTCTAAGCAAGGTAACCTACCACATTACAGAAAAATTGCCTTTTGTGACAGTTTTCTCAATAGTCTTCCAAAATATCACTGTCACGAAACATGCCAGATCCTTCAAGCCCCTTCCCCACCTGCTCAGTCAGCTGGCATGGGATTTCCAACAGCACCAAGCCCTGCTCTAACAGCTCCTAGTGAAGTCAGTGGAAAAACACCTTTTCGTTTCAGTAGGAGCAGAGCTGGGTGAGTCCTGAATGCTATTGGAAATCCCTCATTAAAGACAAAAAGAATAAACAGAGATACTTGATCCTGGGGGATAAGAGATTAGGCCAAATGCACCAGTGAGCAAGAAGGATGACAGCAATAGCTTAGATAGGACAAGGCATGTAAAGTAAATCACACTTTACTCCAAGAATAGCCCCTGGAAACTAGTATGAGCCTTTTGGGTTATGATGTTACTCAGCAAGATGTTGGTCCCATATCAGCCTCGTTTTTGATGCCATTATGAAGGCTGTAACTTTCAGCTGATCTCCTGAGGTTCCCCCAGGTTCAAGATGGAAGAAATTCAAATGTACAAAATATCAGCTGCAGCAAAAGAGGATTCCAGTTGTCACTCACACCCAACTCCTCAACCAAAGTATCCTAAGACAGGACAGAACAGTCTGTGTCTCCACTTACAATTTTATCTCCTTTCAGTGTCTCATTCCAAGTTATCAAATTTAGACAAGCATATATACTGATTTATAAAGATCTATAAACTAATATGCATGCTTTTGAGACTGGTCTTTTGATATTAGTAAAAACCCAAGAAAACCAGCACCTCCGCCCTCAAAAGCTCAGTGTCTAAGGCCAGACATATCATGAGACGGATGGTAAAAACACCACACAGGGAAATCTATATTAATATAATTGCCTGTTTACACGCCTATTCTTATTTGCCATTTGCCCACATCAGCCTGGGGAGACAGCAGTGTTTGAGGACTGGGCAGAGCCAGCAGACCTGCAGCCTGGCTCAGCTCTGCTCCTGCCTCCCTGCACACAGCCCTGAGCAGGTCACCTTACCCTTGGTGCTCACCCTCCCTCAGCCCAACTGTCTGCCCTGGCCAGGACTGTCTCAAACTATTTGTAGCAAGGCGTATCTCCCCTAGGCATATTCTGTACCTTGTTCAGTGAAGCCCTACTATAATCTAAGGTCTCTAGGCACTTCCGTAATACTTCAATTCAATGATAATATGAAATGGATGCTAACCGGTTGTGCAAGTATCTCCATTCATTTCCATATTTAAAAATCTCTCCTCTAGAAAACACACATAATCAACACAAATGTCTGTAAGCATGCAAGGCTGAATTAACAACAGCTGATGTTTACAGAGAAGTCTTACCAATGGAGCTTTGCACAGTTAAATTTCTTTTATCAGATGTTCCCCAAACAGCCCCCCTCTCATGCTGTGCTCGGCTTAACATATACAACAGAGGCTGGAGGGGAGGTTTCAGCTGCCAGGTAATAATTAATACTTGAACCTCTTTTTCCATGCTACTCTGCAGACTTCGGAGGTTTGGCACACTGGTCATCACAAGCTCCACTTAGCTCACGTCTTCACCTCGATCAGATGGCATAAGACAGAGTAGAGATCCACAACAGTTGCTCAAACCCTTCTGGTTACAGTACCAGAACCTGATCTATAATAAAAGCTTCTCGACTATTTTTCATTAGGCTTTTTCTGTAGGAGGATATGGACAAGGAGCCATTAGACAATACAGTGATCCTCTCCATTGTTGCCCGTTGGGGCTGCCAGGTTAAATCACAGACTACCATTTCTCACACTTGCCTGAAACAGAGCAACTTAAAGAAAGACCCCAAACCCTCACCCACAGGATCTATGCCACAGGGCACACTCCAACAAAAAAATCACTATAGTAATGCCTTTGCTGCACGGCCCTGGAGAGTTGTCTTGAGACTAGGAGTAACTGAGAACTCCTACCAAAACTCAAAGAATTGAGTAGAGGCTTTAGGTAGCCAGAGGGCATCCACCTTCCTTAGCAAACAACATGAGAAGAAAGTTTACCACAGCTCAAGCCTACTGAACAGAGCTCTGAAAAAACCCGACATTTTGTTTTCAAATGTTTTCCTCTTACAGACATTGAATGAAGAGAGGAAAAAAAGTAAAACAAAAAGCCAAAGCTCTGATGAGAAAGATAAATTCTCAAAAACAGTGACAGACGCCCAGAGCAGATATCGGAGGAAAAATGCCACCAAGATCCGATTAGCCCGGTGAATCAGCGCAGCGGACAGTATCTCTAAACCAAACTACTCTTCCTTTTTCCCCTCCCACGCTCTTCTTCCCATCATTGCTAAGCTCTCCCAGCCCACAGCTCCTCTGCCCACTGTTCACACACATGAACCCTGACCAGTGGCCCGATGCTGTATACACTGCCTGTACCAATGTAACTGGTTTCTTCCACGGGTTCTTTGCAGTACACTAAGAAGGAGATAAACCTTCTAGAAATCTTCTTGGCTTCATGATCACAAGGTCTGGAAACTTGAGTGAAGAAGCGTCCCATTACCTTCTTCACCAATCTGGCCTTGTGCATCAGTCAGTGACTGCAACTCAATATATCACCAAGGTATCTCTATACCGTCCAGTCTGGCATAGGCTGTGCACAAACACAGGGTTGTTGGTTGGACTAGGAACTTCCAGTGAGCTCCATGCATCCCAAAGTACGCGGGTAGATTAGCTCAGGAAAAATTGTGTGATTCACTCAAAGCTAGGCAGATGTACTTCAAGTGCCTTCCATCATTTGAAGCAAGAGAGGACAGCAGCATCTGAGCCAAGCAGTGCTGGACAGGTTGCATCGGCTCTCAGTCAATATCTCTTGGGTCTTTTCTTGGAAAGGGAAACACCACAAAGGACATGAATGGGATTGAGGAGATACTACTTTTCCACAGTGCTGAGTTGTTCCTTTGCCTATAGGCTACAAAAAACCATCCACAGTGAGTTTCACGGTAGCTACCATAACAGCATTATGAGAGGAAAAATTATCTCCAGAATAACCGATTGTGGTCAGACTGAAGAGGCAGGAAGAGGAGCGGCAGGAGGATCCTGTCCTGAGTTGACAGCGGAATTCAGTCAGGTTTTAGCTATTTACAATCCCCCTGCTAATTAACTAGCAGACCTTTCAATGACTCTTCCCAGCAGTGAGACTATTCCCATACGACTGACTGTAAGCAGCGTCATATCACTCCCGTGCTGGCCAGAGCGAGTCATAGTTTCCGGACCAAAGAGGTACCATTTTGGTCTCTCCAAACTCAAGAGGCAAACTGAGGAAAAAAGCCTGGAGCAGCCTAATACCGCAGCCTTGCAAACCACTGGCAGCAGCTTTACCGTGTAAGCACAAAACCAGGCTCTGTTTGCCAAGCTGCGAGGGGGCTGCACGAGCCCCCAGCCACAGAGAGAGCAGAGTGCCACTAAGCACAGCGGCTCTCCCAGGCCTCTTGCTTCTCTGTTCTGGGGCCAGGATCAGCAATATCTCTATGGAAATAAGCCTTAATAGTTGCTCTGGATCCAGCAGGAGGAGCTGGCTAAACACACATTTTTGTCTTAATGTAGGGCCTAAATAAACAGTCAAATAAGAACTCCATTTAAAAAAATCCTGTAGTTTAAAGGATTCCCTTAATTCTCAGTATTCCTTTTATTCCCATGGCAACTGATACGAGTCTGATCTACAGCCCAAGTATTTTCTCCTGCTTGATTTTCTAGTATAACAGGAAATACACACACATAAACATCCATACAAATTTGACGGCGGCTAGCACATTTTCTGCAAATGCTGCAACACCTTTATCCTAAGCAATTGGTGAAAACATATTGCATTCTTTAAATGCACACATCAACCCCACTGATTTGCGAGCAGAACATCTGCACAGCTGAGGGATCCAGAGCTACCAGAAGCTTGCCATCCGTACAACCAACGCCTGCAGTGCAGGGGCTCGGTTAACTCTTAGCTTTCACCCATTGACACAGTCTGTTCACGCTCACATCCCAGCAAGCAGACAGCAGCACGCAGACCAGCCCATTGTCACCCACGCTGACCCAGGAGTAGCCAAGCTACTTCTATGTACTAACTGCAAAGTCAGTAGAATCCAGCCAAACGTCACTGACACCAGCTTTCCTAATAATCATCCTTCTTTAAGACCTCACTGCTACAAGGTGGGAACATCAGCTTCTGTTTATCCATGAACTCGGTTCTGATTCTGTGGCTAACGAAGGCCAGGTTCAACCATAGCTCATTTGCCATTTAGGAGCTGGAAGTAAATAGTAATACCCTCACTTTAATTATTTAGTTTAAACAGAGATGTAGAAAAACATTGTCTTGGTCTTTGGGTCTTCACTTAGGACTTTATCAAACAAAACTATCATGCTGAGCCCTCTTTGATTCCTACCTCAGAGTTTTAAGGAGCTGGTCCTGCCAGCTCCTTATTTGACAGACCTTCCAACATATTTATCAGGGTTTGGATCACTTTTAAAAGCTCACAGCCTTGTCACTAAAATACACATTCCATGGGACCCTTTAAAAACTCTGTAAAATATTTTGCATCTCTGCACCTCCAGCCCCTGTGCAAGTTCTGCAACCATTAAATAACAGTACAACAGCTGCCCCTGAGCTGGGAGCGTGCTCTTCAGAGGCTGGGAGGCAAGCAGTAAGGACTTCGCAAAATTGTCAGATATATGCACCTGCTTATGAGTGGATATTTTGCCCCATATTTTTGTAGTAGGAAAAGAAACCTGAGGTTTTACCTGACAGCTTCTTACAATCCCGCCTGTGTAAGGTATAATACAGTCTTTTTTTCCCCTTGCTTCTCAGATCTCAGGAGCGTGTGCCAAAAGACTGTCAACTTGTTAAAAGTACATTAATGCAAATTCCAGAGCTTTCAGTTATGTTTATGCTAATAGAAAGCCTCCCGCTCTGTGACAGGCCCAAGTGAAGAGTCAGTAACAGGAAAATTAATTCCAGCTGTTGAAATTGATTTAAAACTAGCTTATTCATAATAATAATAATAAGGGAAAAAAAGATTTCCTGAAATAAAAATAAAAAAGGGAAATACAGAGAGCACAAAATCATGTTTACTGCATGAAAGCAGAAAGGGTTCTCCTGTTGGGAAGAAATCTTCCAAATTTAATCAAGCCTGGTTAGAAGAAAGCTCTAGCTTGTTATCGGGTTGTAAGTGTAGATTAACATGAAAAGAATTAGCTGTGTGCACAGCCTGATTTTGCAAAGGAAACACAAGGGTTTTGTGCTTGTATTTTGTTTTGTATTCCCCACATCTAACCCACAGGCAAGGAGACCAAACCCAGGCTGCAATGGGACGCTACTATTTTAGATCATAATGGTCTCGTACTAAGAATGCCAGAGACCCTGAGTGGGAAGATCAGCTACCCATGACCATTGCATTGATTCAGTGCCTTTACATACATTTTTGCTGACTTGAGTTCTGAGTGATTTCTATGTTTGGACAACCCCAGCCTTGGGATCATATACCCCAACTTTGCTAGGGTTTCAGAGTTCAAATCAAGACCTAGTTGTGAAACTGCTGGCTGGCTTGCCATTTCTAAAATGATCTCAAATGTCCACATCCTTGATCTAAATATCCAATTTTTATTTTTTTTAAATTTCCCAACAGCGATCCTCCTAAAGCCCTAAAAGCTGAAGGAACGCAACACCTTGTAAAGTTCAGTTTTGAAATGGAAAGGGAGGCATCTTTAAAATTCGTTCAGCAACAGACATTCAAGCATTCAACACCTACAAATGGAAACAGATTTGAAAATACATGGTATTCCCACTTAACCAAACAAAGGAGCTGAGTTTCCAAAACACACAACATCCCTCAGTCTCTGCTGTAATACCCCCCGAGTACAGGATCTGTCCTGTTCTTAATGAGCACTTCTGAAATACTTGGAGTCTTATTCAGGGTCCTGGATAGAGACTAAGCCCTATTTTTAGCCCCCTAGTGTCCAGCTGCCAATAAATGAGTAAATTAGCTGCAATTGTATCATCTGATTAGGACCATATTCCTTGCAGCTTTGGAAGGGACTCATTTGGAGTTCACTGAAATCAATGCAAATCTCTCCATTGACTTCTGAAAACTTCACCTCCAGCATTCAGGGACAATATTGCATTTCACTATTGAAAACGCTTCACACTTTCCACAAACTATGACTTTGCTGCCCTCACCTCATAGTTCCACATCACTAAAGGCTCCTCACCTTGTACATATTTGCGTTTGCCCCCATTTACAATGCTCCACATTTTTTCACAGGGGCGAAGACGGAGAGGTGCCATGACTTACATGGATCTTAACCAACTTATGACACCGAGGAATTCACGTATGTGGGCGGACGCGAGGATGAAGCGTTGGACCATTTTCAGCAAGAACCTTGAGAGAAGCCAAGCCAAACCCATGGTTACACAGGAAGCTAATAAAGGACGCCAGTGCTAACCCTGTAAGAAAAGAAGTGGTCTGGCATGTTTGCAGGAGGTTGCTTCCTTTTAAGGGGGAAGAGGGGGAAGGAAGTTTCTGTAGAAATCCCACTAGAATTTCAGAAATTTGCCCCTTTATTGTCAGCTACCCAGAACCAAGATAAACCTTCCAGCGTGCCACAGCTCGGTCGAACAATGAAATGGGCAGAGTAACCGCTGAAATGGAGACTCTGTCGGTTCATAGACTGATAGTACCTCTGACTCATGCCATCAGAGGAAGGAAAGAACAATAATAAAGAAAGCAGGGGCCGTTTCTCAGAGTGCATCCCATGACTTCTGCTAGTGCATGCCAGGAAAGGACACTACACGGTTTTAACTGAGAAGTGTGCATCTAGAACCGCAATTTGAACTTAAAAGAACCATTCACGGCTTTCTCTACCAACCATAGTCAATTCGTGTGGGGGAACAAAGCATAGCAAATTAAACGAAAAACAGGTTAGTAGTGGAGAAGGAGGAGCAGACATCACCCTTTGCGGAACTGATACTTCTCTCCTGAAAAATGAGATTTTATGGGTGGAAGAAGTAAGGACTTTCTGTAAGATCTGGTTCTTCCCTCTGCAGCATGCGCTCTGTCCTTGTTCACCCTTTTTGGCAGGCACTCGCTCACCAGGCTTAACAGGCTCAGGTCATTTTCAAGCAAACTGCCAGGTTCCTGCTTCTGATCTAATGCAAGTCAAGCATCTACCTGCCTTCAGTTCCCTTGGCCCAAAATCAGCAATGCAAACCCAGGAATTCAAATACCATCAGTTTGGGGAGGGGGTGGTGCTGTTTGTTTTTAATAACAGTCAGCTCCGGGTTATTTTTCTCTGCCTTCTGGATTCTGAGTCTTTCAGCCATAACCAAATCACTCTTTCAAATTACCTGGAGAGATGGAGTTCACACAAACATAAGGACTGGGATGCCTTTGAAATGGAGCTAAAATTCTCAAGCAGCTATTTAATTCCCAAAGACCAGGCACTAAACAACCAAAAAATATCACTATTGCCACCAGAAAATGCTGGTGCTGCAAAATCCCCTCCTACAACTTATTTCTTGTTAACATAAAGAACAGTTTGCCTTGAGACCTAAGTAAAGATGATCAGGATGTAGCCCTATGACTTAGAGAAACTGTTACTATACCAAGTCTACAATAGAGAACAAGCTCAAAACCAACCAACCAACCAACAAAAAAAAAACAACCAGGAAAAATTTTGGACTGAAGTCCAGAAAGAATATACACACAAGCAAGGTTAGAAAGACTCCTCTGCCTTGCTTTTACAGCACTTTCGAGCTCACTGCTCTATTCACAATGATGGCGAAACACAAGGGTTTGAGAATAGAAGAAAAAAGTAACCAAGACCTCAACAGTTTCCTGGTTGGACTAGTCTGAAGTGATTCCTGTGCCTGCAGGGAAGACTAGAACATGCAGGATCCCACAAGCACAGGGCTGAGGTCAAATTCTCCATGTGCTGCCCTGTTTGACATCCTCCTGCAGAAGGTTGAGCTGGCCAGAAAATCCAGAACATTTCAAAAAGCCTTAACATTGTCCATGGCTAATCAGATGTTTCCTAAACACTCTTTAAGCTGTACAGCACACCTACACCTCCTGCTGGATCAGGCCTTTATTTCAAAAAAACTGTAGCTGTGGAAGAAAGGAGCTGAATTCTTTTACAAGGCATTAAGTTTCATTTGCAATTACTTTGGATTTTATTGCACTACTGAAAATAACAGGTTCATTAACTGGGCCAGTAACATTGTATCCATATGCCTTTTAATAGAGCTTTTTGTTATTGTTTCCTCATTGGTCTTTTCTATTTTCCTACACGCAACTGGATTTTACTGGCATCCAGATTTTGCAATAGGCCCCAGGTGGCTCCTCCAAGAACCTTATTTGTTAATTTGATGGCTGAACCGGCGTACAAGGAATGAAGAACACTTTACGAAAGGCCCAAGATGCAACTTCACAGCAGCAGCAACAACCCAGCAAGTGTTCCCCTGAGTAAGCCTGCTGGGTGAGGTGGTACCGTGTCCGATCCATCTCTGAAAGGAAGAGACTCTGCTAACACACCTGCTTTTCTTTGCAACCAACCATGACTCCAGTAGGATGGAGGAAAGCCTTAAAAATCAACCCACAAGAGTCACAGTGTGCTGCACAGGGACGGTGCCACAGGGACAGAAGACAAGGCTCCTGTTCCTGCAAACGTAAGCTCCAGAGCACCTGCAAGACTTGCCTGGAAACAGTCAACAAGAGAAAGAATTAGGCCCTAAGTCTGTTCAGCCACAGAGTTCTCATAGAGAACGTTATTTCTTCAGGGGAAAGCCTCAAAAAGAGCCAGGTTCAGTCCAACAGTTTCCACTAGAAATGTGATGAGCAGGTTTTCAAGAGAGCTGAATATCCACCCAGCATCCACTCTATTAAGTGCTTTCAGGAGTTCCTTTGAAAACCTGTTTCTCTGACAATATACCAGCATCTGATGGTTAAATGTGAAGGGCTTCAGGTTTTGGGGTGGGGAGGGATATTTTCTGTTAATATTTTCTAGAAGGGACATCGCTATCCTGTTTTAGGAGGTTACTTGATTTTGGTTGGTTTTCTTGTCCTAAGAAATTCTCCCAAGATGGGGAAACATGGTGAGCTCCATTCTAGACCCATGTAAAAGGAACAACATAAAAAGGCATCAGCACCTGAGAGTACTTCCTTTTGCTGAAATAGAATCCCAAAACATTTTTTTTTGCCAAGAATAAGAGAAGGAATAGAAACAGGATGCTCTTGCTGGGATTACAAGCCACCATTAGCAAATGCAACCTCCTTGTCTCCCAAAAGAGCATATTTCACGCAAGCTTATTGTCTCAGGACTGCTCAAATTGAGCAGAAGATGCTGAGAGACCTTTACTTGCCCTCAGCACTTTCCCCTCCCCTTACCTCCTCAAGTCTTCTTTTACATTATGTTACAGATAACAGTGAAACACAGAAAAGGTTCGGTCCAAGGAAGCCCTGCTCTGATATATCCCTTTAGCCCTCCTCACAAAATCCCTCTATATAACTCCTCTCTTCTCCCTCTTCTCAAAGCCCAGTGGAGCCCTGTCAGCATCTTCTCTGTTGATGCTCTACTGGTGCCCCAGACACTCGAGTGGAGCAGGTATCTCCACAGGCAAGTCGGCAACAAATCTGAACCCTCCAATGCTTTCTGGAACACCCAGAGCTATCTTCAGAATCCCAAACAAATACATTAATTGCTTTCAATTTATCAGCCTCAAATCATTCTGTCTAATTACCATTCATCTAGAGTTTGTGTTTTTAATGGTTTATGGGTATTGTTGGTAATCTTTTAAATTCTCATTAAAAACAATATCTTGTACGCACTATGTGTGAAAAGCCCTAATCCGATAAATCAAGCAAGAGTAACACAGTTAAAAGGAAATCAGTGGAACAATATTTGGGTTTATATATTTCTGCCAGTCAATTTGTAATTAAAAGTTGCTACTTTAAAAAACACAGTTGTTGCTGTGAAAGCCATTATCAGTCAGCATTTTCATATGAATACTGCTTTAATTAATTAGCAAAAGTAAATACATTATATATCAAAAACCGCTTTCCCACTGAACCCATGCGTTCCAGAACAAAAGGCTTAATAAACCACACAAAAGAGGGACAAATTAGCTGATCCCACCCTCCCTTTTCAGGTTCAGAGTCTTTTAAAGTTCTCCAAGGTTTTTTTTCCACCACACTTGCTTTTTTATTTTTAATACATTGTTTGTTTTTCTTTAGAAGTGTGTATGGGGGAGAAGATGCTACACAAACACAAAACATGCCATTCAAATTAAATGACTTGGAAATCAGTTTTGCTGGTTCTTAGAAAACAACAGTGTTTATGATTATTAAAAACCAAATGTAATTACGATCACATACAACACAGTCCCTTTGGAACAAATTATTTGTTGAACATTAAGGGGCTAGAGTTTGATTCACAAAAGGAAATGATGTGTCTGAAAAATTCTTTTGTCTAGGGGCTTTCTAGAGACTGGAGACAGCAGGAGAAAATTCTCCATTTTCATCAATAAGATGGAGAGAAAGTGCAGACGAACAGTGTCATTTCAGACCAAGACCTGTGATAAGAACATCTCAAAACATCAATGGCATCTCTTATCTCATGTGCCTTTAACAAGAAACAAGGGTCCTGCCATCTCACTAGCAAATAAATCACTTGCCTCATCCTGGCCTTCTCCTGCTGAATTTCTGAAGAGCTGCAGGCAGGGTCCTTCTGTGGGTAACAAGCAGAGAGACGAGGAAGCACCTTGGCTGATGAGGACTATGGCCAGAGCTGTGTTCCCACGAAGCAAAGTTACGGTGAAAGGCAAACCTGATGGTGGATCACACACACAGACGTAGAACCTGACCTAAAGAAAGAAACCCAGCTGAATAAGGTTCTGAGTCTGTTAAGTAAGGCAGAGTATTTCCCCTAGTTTCATTACTTACCTAGAGAGCTGGGATTCACGCATAGTGATGAACGGCAACCTCAGTAGGCTGAGCCTAACCACTTTTTCAATAGTGTAAATACATAATGGCCAATGGGTGAGGCCAAGGAGTGCAAACATCAGCTGAAAGAAGTACAAGGCAACTCCATAAAAAAACCATTTGCCTAAGGGACATATTTTTTATGTTCTTGTATATTTTGTATATATGAAAGAAGCATTTTCTTTCCATAACAGTACTGAAGGTTTTCCACCAAAGGACACCTCCAAAAATAAAGATCACAAAAATAAAGATGACATTGGACTGGCTAATTCCAAGACTACTAACAACCCATGCACACATCCAAAACTTCACTAACATAGGAAACCCAAGGGTGCAGTTAGCCAAAGGCAGCTTGCAGTCACCAACTCCAACTCTCTCCAGCAAAGTTCCCATCTCGCCAGATATTTCAACTCCCCCACTCACTCCTGACTCCTGGTCATCTTTCCACTTGCACCAGATATTCAGAATGCTTCCTCACAAAGTAGATGGCAAGCAAGCTTCCTCCTTGAAGGAATTACTGAATCGTCCTCCTCTATTCTTGTATGCATACAAAGATCCTCATTGCAATCCCATATGTTCTGCCCTTCTTATGCTTCTCTTCCCTTGTACACATAGATTGCAATGCCTTCGGAGAAGCAATATTTTTTCCCTCTGACTGGTAACAGTGCAGTGCCATGCACACCAAGAGGGCTCTAAAATATCACAATTAATACTTCAAGGTGACATAAGAACCCAGAATCCAGACTGGCCCTCTGCTCACTCAGGTCCTTTACACCTTCATATCGCAACATTAAATTTCTTCAGACTTTTCAGGCAGAAATGTTAATCTTCACGCTTGGCCTTTCATCCAACCCATTTGATACCCCGTGTCTCAGCCTCTATCACTCATGCACCAATTCTGTTTGAGCCACAATCTGAAGAGACACACACCTGATTCTTTGGAGTCCCAGCATGACCCAGACATCAGAATACTGCAGCCTTTCTAGGGAAACAAAAGTCATGCTGTTAATCAGTTGCTGGTTTCTTGCACAGGCCAAGAGATGAGCCCTGCTATAATCTCACTGGGGTGGGATGACATCTCATTGCATTTGGGTAATCAGTCTCCCAATCATGTTTTTAGTAGGATGAAGTATTTACTCCTCAGTCAGTGCAGAGTCTGGTCAAATAGGTATTAAATCCAGCCAGGATCCACCCAGCAAAGGCCACATTTCAGCAGACACAGCAGAGGTTTCTGTGCAATGCACAGGGATGAAACAGCACAGGGTAGGATGCCACAAGCAGCTCTGTGCTGCAGGATGTTTCAGCACAGAGAAAGAAGCGTGTGCCTCCAGCCCTTTAGTGCAGGCATTCTTTTCCCTTCACATAACTGCATTGATTTTTATCATTGTTATATTTGGTTCAGCCGCCCATCTGGAAAGTTCTTGCCTCCCCCAGCCCCCATAAATAACCAAACCCAGCTCTAACCAAAGGCAGTTGACAGAATCAGCCCCATTGCCCTTTGGCAGTTCTTCCAGGAATTTTTAGGGTTTTCACCAGTCAGAAAAGGCTTTGATGCTTTGGAATCAGGATTTTATGAAGATCATTTTGTAGGGTTCAGCCAACTCATGAAGTGTCAAATGGGGGGCACTCTTTCATCTCATTGCTGGATGGGGAAAATATCCTCCCTTTTACCGGAATGAGGACTGAAGAGGGGGAAAAAGAGAGATGAAGGTTCATCCATAGAGGGGAGGGTTTCTTTTCTCTTGGTAGAGTCCACCCACCACATTCCCATCATGCTGACTGCTCGGTCCTATCTGTCTGCTCTCCAGGCTACATCAGATAAGAGAACTGCCTGCTCGCTCCAGTTCTGATGCTGTGCTGAGGGGCCTCTCAGCCACAGAGCCAGGCTCTTCATCCTCCTTTTCTAGCTGCCTTTTCAATGACTACTGCATTGGTAGGGATGCTGTCAGGAAACCTGCCACTTGCAAAGAATGAGGCAGTAATCGACACCAACCTCAGCAAATTTCATCTTCTGCTTTGCTCTTACAAGCACCTGCTAAAAGAGAGAGCAAGGAAAGCCCCGGGCTTCCTCAAAATTGACACGAAAATTCCTATCCGATCACATCGAAGCTGTTGAGGGCTTGGTTGCCATTTCCCTCTGAGCTAGTCCCATTGTGGATGGCATTCACACACACTGATCGGCTGGTTCTGGAATTTGCACCTCTGATGCCTAAATAATTGCAGTTATCACTTGTTCAGAAGCTGCAGGCACGGATTGATGGCTACTCCGCAGAACTCAGAAGGGCTTCTTCAGTGCTGTGGGCTACATTCCCCAGCAGCCAAGAAAGGGGTTTGTGGGAAAAAGTCTGAGCAAGAGAAAAATCTAATTTATTTGCTTACATTCCCCCTGGTTTGGGCTACCCTTGAATTTAGCACGTTAGTGTGCGCAGATGCCTCCTCCTGCAGCCATGCAGACTATAAATATATATGTTCAACAAAATATTTAAGTTGATTTCTTACAGGAGGAGAGCAAGAAGTGATGTTAGTGCTCTGGCAGATGTGCAGACACCAGACACCCATCTTACTAGAGGAATGGAAATAGCAAGCAAAACATACACATAGCTCCCCACTCCTCCTCTTCTGCAAACAAGAAGCCAAAGGCAGTGTTAGCAATTATCCCAGGGGAGATAACAGCAAAAAGTCTGACCCTGATGATATCCTTCAATCTGCTTCATTCACGTTCTTGTCACAACCAAGCAAAAATGGTCCAGGGTTCAGTAAAACCTTGGCCAACATGAGGCACACAGACAGCATGAGCACACACACTGCTGGCATCAGGGGCTTCTGCTACATCTGAACGATGCTGTTGAAGCTTAAGTGAAGAAATATGACAGAAGATGTTTTCAGACAGTCACATGCCTCTAACACATTACTTTCCAGTGGGACAGCCTCCACCACACCCGACAACATGAAACAACTACTGAAAGAAGCCAAGTAGTCTCACAGCTGTTTCCCAGCTAACCAAATAAACCAGTGAGTTCCTCTGGGAAATTGCCCTTTGGTGCTGCTGCATCAAATCGGTTTCTACATATTTCATCTTCTGGGTCTGTTGCTAAGGGTGGAAGACCCAGCTACCTGCAGTGCTAGAACAGGTCTGCCTCCAATTTCCAGTTCTGCATATATGACCTTGAAAAAGTCACTCAACTCTTCAATGGCTGTTTAACTGCAAACGAGGGTCTTTCAGTTTTTGGCTGTCCTGTCTGTTTAGACTGTAAGCTCTTCAGGGCAGGGACTGCGTCCTATTAAATGATCATAACTCTCTCTTAATTAGGGTCTTCTACACAGCCAGGGCCCTCACAAAAATGTAATAAAACAAAGGCTTTCTAATAAATTCTGTGGAATTTCAAATTCTGATCCAAAACTGTTCAGTGGTTTTCCCTGCTGAATATGGTGCCGAATTCCTTGTTAGAGTGTGCGTGTGAGGGGGGAGGAAGTAGACTCCTTATAATTTAAAGAGATTGCATAAAAGACAGTTTAAGTCCTTGTGGCTGTATATTTCTTTTAATTACTTTATGCACAGTGCATTTGCATGGGAAGATGCACAGTGTGTGGACGGACTTAATTAGGAGAACAATACGTTCCCTCTTAAGATAATGACTTGAGGATTATGAAAATTATTATTCCAGATTCATCCATGGGTCATTCGAGGTTCAGTATCCAGCGAACTTTTAAAATGCATTGAGGTCAGCAGTTTGGATACTGTCAGTAAAGTCACTTGATTTTACAGTGCATAAATGATTAATTATGAACAGCAGCTTCAGGCATCCCCCAAGTTACACAATAGCCCAAGGACTTGCTGCATTTCACACGTGCCATCAGTTGCTCTGGAGAGACCGATGTGCTAAATGGGGCTGTGAGATTCACTGCAGTCACCTGCCAGCAGTCTCCTTCTGAGCTCTCCTCCTTCCCTTTCACGAGTCCCATTGTATTTTTCTTCCTGACTGGGGCAGCAAGAAATTTCTGTCTCTGTCAATGAATCCTTGTAGCTCAAGAACCAAGGCCAGTGGTTTAGGACACAGCTCAGTAGGCCATGTGAAACGAGATGCAATATGTGCCCTTTTAGAGCAAAGTATCTGTGGGCAACTGAGCTGGAGACAACACATAAGTGTACATCAGCTTTAACTCATAGTTTGGTAGGTCTCAAAAAAGGCATTTTTTCTGCCTCTCTCTGAATCACAATCTGCTCTTAGGGAAGTATAATCTCTTAAAAAGTGCTCCTGTATCATATGATAGATGTGAAACTAGTCTTCTCTGAAAGAATTTCTGCAATGACTGTATTTCCCAGCCAGCTCAGTTCATATCTGAAAGCCCATCCTGCTCCCTCTCTTCAAAAAATCATTTCCATTAGGGTTAAATGGCCTCCCCACTGCAACAGGGTGACCTGGAGTGGGGCAGCCCTCTATCCCAAAGCTGTACAACTCCAGCTGCCAAGACTATGGAAGCTTACTATCACCAAATCTGAACCACCAGATGCAGAACAGACAAGAACCCCGTCTTTCACCTTAAAAAAGAGCCACATACACAATTTAAAAAGGACACAGACATTCTTTCAACTTCAAAACTCTCCACCCATTTAGGAATCAGAGCTATTCCTCCTACAGCATCCTTATTTTCACTTGATCTAGAATAAGGTAAGTTTTCCGCTCAAATACAATGAGTGGTTTTTAGTAGTACTGACAGCAAAAGCTTATGCATCGTATTGTATGTTGTTTTAGAGCCAAGGAAAGAGCCGCTCTGGAGGGATGTGGGTAGAAAAGCTTCAGCTGTACCTCCCATTGAAAACCCTTGATTTAGGGCAGATAATTAACAAGCAAAAAAAAAAAATTCCACATTTTACATGTGCTGGGGGAAGGAGACCTTGAAGGAAAGAAAACATCAAGGAATCATTTTGTGGGCTTTGCATAACTCAGCTCAGTGACAAAATTTCTCCCTTTGCTTTGCCGTTCTATCTTGGTCGTTTTTCTGAGGCCATGGAGGGTGCAAAAGGCCAAATGCTGATTGTTGAGTATAACAGACCAGCCACAGCAGAGGATGTTGCTCACGCATCAGGACACACAGGGCTGTGCAGAGCAGAGGGAAAGCTGTCCGCAGCATGGCAACGTTACCTATTTCATAGCACAATACCACACAACGCATGCAGAGTGCTCAGCCCAAGTCATTCCTTATTCCTCTTTTCTTCCCCACTTACCTACGAGGGCAGAACTACAAGGAAAACTCCAAACCCCAGGCAGTGACTAGGCAGGGGATCCATCCCACCACACCTATGGCCAGAGAACCCAGCAAAGTCCACCTACTACAGAGATGAGGACCAGGGGAAAGAAATCAAAATATACTATTAATTGTAGGATGAGGAGAGAACAGCCTCTCAGCTCTACAGGGTCAATAGATGGAGTTTGTGAGCATCACTCATTACTCAGCCCCTGTCGTTGATAACGTGGCACCCAAAGCATAGCAGCAACTGTATAGGGTGAACAAAGATGTCCCTACCCCAAAGAGATTACAATCTAATTCTGATTTTACAGTTATATTTCAAAAGCACAGCAAGATCAAAGCCCCGTTCTCCTCCCCCAGGCACTCGTTCTCTCTGTTGGAATATATCTTGATTCATAAATCAGAAAAGCAGCTTGTCTCAGTGAATGCTACCATCCAGGACACAACAGAGAAAAGAGAGATGCCAAAGGTGGTCCCTAACATCATGTTAGTGTTCAGGACAGTAATCTTGGGGGACAAGAGAAGGGGAAACAGACACTAATTATTATTTTTCTGTTACCAAAGCAGAGTTTTGTCTGGCTGCAGTACAGCTGGCAGCAACAGCACGTGACAATAATCCACAACACTCTAGAACAGCAAATTTTACAAAAGAGCACGTTCTAGAAATTAAATGAAATCTCAGGAGGCATTAGGTGAAATGATCTGAAAATACCTTAAAAATTGGGACAAACATCAGAATAGAGTAAGACACATTTGGGAAAGGACACCCTGCATTACTTTAGTAATCCCAAAGGCAAATCCCAGTGTTCAGTTTCCCGATTCATTCGCTGATAGCACTCACAGGGACGCTTAAGCACACAGGAGTAAAGACAGTTGTCTGCACAGCACTCCACATCTAAGGGTTCCCTCCACCCCCACCTCCCCAAAAAATCTGCAATTCAAACACTAAATTTGCCCCTGAACTGCTTAATCTGCAAGCTCCAGCGATCTCCCTGCAACGGGATGCGCAGGCAACAGATGTTCAGAAACCGCGCTGGCAGCTCGCGCCACCTGAACGTGTGACTGGGAGCAAGACAGAAAGGATGCACATTGCCTGGGAACATCTGATAATGCCGTGCCCTTCAGAGCCTGCACGTCAGTGGAGGGGCAGGAGCGAGGCTTAGAAATAACCAGAAGCTTTCTTCTTCCATGAGTCACTCCTGCTTCAAGGAGCTGCAGCTTTGATTATTAACTGGGCTAGTCAGCTAGATATTTATGATTCCCAAAAGTCATTAAGAGCCCAATCAGATATGCAGTGCTTGACTCTAGCACAAGAATGCAGAGAGGGAATTATTTGCATAAACTATGCTTTAGAGAGAACCTCCATGTACTTTATATTTCAGGGTAAGGGGGAATGATTTAACCGAGTTAAAGAGAAGAAGCTGCTTAAGCAATTTGGGGGACTACATTAAATATGGAAGAGAGAAAAGAAAAAAAAAAGCAGCAGCTACCATAGGGAGTAGGAATAACAAAATATAATGTCAAAGTACTCGTCCTCTCTATTCTCTAAGCAACAGGCAGCTCCTTTAGATTTCCCTTGACTTTTCAGAGCGAAAATTCAGCCTTAAAATCAAAGCATTGCCTGAAGAGGTGTGCCTGATCAAAAGATCTCATAACCCTTCTGTCCTTTGTTCCAACTTCAGATCACAGAGGGGAGTTAATGCAAGAAGCAAAGGGGGGGACAGACACAGAAAGTCTACCTTTACACCTAAAAGTAGCTTTACTTTCACCTGGCCTCCATTCTAGGGCCATTCTAGGACGCTCTCGATGACGTCAAAACCTCAAAGCAAATCTGTTTTTTTTCTGTTTTTCTGAGAAATAGAAGGAATGAAGAATTGTTTTTATGAGAAATACAGAGTGGTAACTCTTACAGGGTTTGATATGTCTGAAGGCAATACCAGACAGAAGTTAATATCCGAATCAGGGCCATCTTTAGAGACAGGTAGAGGGTTACCTAACTTACCCAACTTGGCTGCAGCTTTCTTCTTTCCGTCAAGAGATGGGACATAACGGATTAAACACATTTGTGCTTGCAAACCTCCTTCAGAAAGAAACTGCCAAAAGGGAGGCAAAATCATCGTTACTGAGACTACAACCCAAAGTCCTCCTGTGCAGTTATTTAATTAAATCATAAATACAAACGGATAAGTGTCTAATGAGCCAGGTCTACACAGTATATTTACACTCCTCTGAAAAAGAACAATGTTTAAACTAGTTGCAAATAACAGTCCTCTCTCCCAGCCTGGTTTTCTTCGCAATCAGGAATCAGGCCGCACAGTAGTTTGCTGACAAATTGGTTCATGTTATGAAGATAATGAAGGCATCAAATTACTTTGCACTCCTTCCCCCTGGAAGCAGCAAGGCTCTTGCAGAAAGAGATTGCCAGGGTTTTATTTGTGCATACATGTGTGTGTCATTTGTGAGAAGACAAGCCCCAGAGGCCCGTCAGCCAAGGCACGATGGCTCCAACTGCTGCTTCCTGGCAAACTCACGCTGCCGCACCGACCTTCTGGCTGCGCGCTTGCAGTGCTGTGAGGGAGGTGAATATGGCACTAATCCACAGCTCCTGCAGGTATTTCTTCCTCCGGTAGCTGCAAAGATGCCCCAGTCTGTTCTATGAGAGTTTGCATGGGTATTAGAAGCCATTTACTCATGTTAGAGCAGCTTTTCTCTAGGTCTAATTCACTCTGCTTTCCAGGAACAAAGCCCAAAACAGCAGAGCCAGCAAATCATTTTAGCAAGGACTTGAGTAAGGTCATATTTACAAGAACTCAAGCACTTTTTGATAGGAATGGTTGGACTCGATGATCTGGTGGGTCTCTTCCAACCTGGTGATTCTATGATTCATTAGATCACAGTCTTTCTAGATGCTGGCACTGGAAGTTTTTCTGTCTCTCTTCACCTTTCCACCTAATAAAAGGAGGTTTAACTCCTTCGTTAGTGGCTCCTGAAACCCAAGGGTAACAGCATAGCACAGAGAGAAATAAATTCCAACTCTGAACCACTATTAATAAATAATGTATTCTGAACAGGTAAGATTTCAGTAAACTGGATCTAAACAGCTTTTTAAAGCCCCTCTGGCCACTATGAGCATCAACACACCCAGCAAAGCTCTTTACCGATCATAACAAATGTGTCAAGCTTTACCCCACAACTGATTTGCTTTTGGGAACGTAAGTTAAGCTTTAAGTCTATATTTCATATATAATCAAGCAGCCAAATCAGCCTTTTGATATAGAACTCAGTCCAGCCGCTGTGTCTTTATCTCAGAAAGCAGGAGGGCCAGCAAAGCTACAGCCAGGGAAGTGACAGTTCTTGTTTATTATCCTCCCTGGTTGTGCCCATCTTCTCATCTGCCCTATCAAATTTCTGGGCCTTTTTGATAAAATAAATAAATAAATAAATTTATGAGCATGCTCCACAGGAAGTGCACGAAGGTTTGAGATTGAGCAATGCCTGGGAACCCCTCTTCAAAATGTGAAACTATAAAGAGGGTCTGCAAAGGGGAGCAGCCAGTCCTGCACGCAGCCCCTTCCAGTGGCACGTAAAAGGATGCTGGGGTCAGATACTATGGGGAAAGCCCTCCTCCCAGTCATGGTCACTCACATCTCCTTCTGCTGTTGTAACCCAGATGAGGGAGGATTTTTAAACTTCACTGACTGTGCACTTGTTGATGTTACTTGTTTTCTTTCCACTCTCCCTCCTGCATTGCAGGCTTCCCCAAACAGCTCCTCTCTCCACCATGGGGTCAAGCAAGAGAACACTCCTCCTGAGCTGTTTCTTATGAAGAAGGACTTAGTTTGGGGTGTGGTGTGTTTGTTTTTTAAGTACTTTCTCCACCAATGCAGCTTTCCCTGTTGTTTTGTTTGTTTGTTTTTCTTCTTTCCTTTACACACTCGTTCTCTCCTCCTTTGCTGGGGTTACTGTTTTACACCACAAATTCAGCAGCAATACCAGCTTTGAGGATTCCCTTCTCTACCCTAGAGTGTGGGATCCCCTCCGTGTGCTGCTTTGGTGGTTCCTGGCATCAGCCTGACAGGGGAACCGATCCACCATGGCAGGAAACACACAGGACACTAAAGCAGGATTTTTCTTTTAATTCTGCAGATGGAACAGTTCCCTGAAACATTTTACTGCACAACATCACAAAAATGCATGGTTTGCTGCTGCAGGGTGGGAATGTCTTCAGACTGTGATGTCAGTGAGCAGTTTTGCAGATGAACCCAGCCCTGTCTGGCTCATCCCTCATTCGTTCTTCTACAAGCAAATCGGTGTGTAGTGTCTTTGGGTCAGCAATTACGTCCAATTATAAAAAGCTTTTAAAACAACCATTTTGATAAACCTAGGTTTTTGGTTGGTCTCTGTGGGACATCTCAGATTTAAGCTTCCCACGAGGATTGGGGAAATCTGAGGATTTGGTTCAGGTGCATTTCACAGCCAGCTACAGAAGTAACTGAAAGGATTCCACCCATCTATAGAAGGTAAAATGAATTTAAGTTCAAATTCACCGCTCAAGCCTCTGTGAGTGCTCCACAAATCAATGCGGTTTTTTACTTGCACAAATAGCCCACGTATCAACACGCAACAGGAAATTTAAAGTTGAGGTTGGCACCTCTATCCATAATTCTTACTGTCAAGGAGGAAGAATAGGAGGAAAAGACCTAAAGGGCATATTTGGTGTATCTGGAACAAAGCAGACAGAAAGTTCTGCCAGTCATCCACAACCTTATCCCACACGGACTGCATCTTTATTACAGACCAATATGCTACAGCACTCACTTTCAATGGGCTGCATTCACAAATGCCAGTCCCTGAAAGCCAGATCAGGAGCAAGACAAAGATTTCTGAGCTTATCTATCACTTTTCATGCCAATTTCCCACCACTGTAATTTGTTTCCAGGCCAGCACTTAAAATTTTGTTACATTACAAACATTTAACCTTAGAATAGCAATGCAGCCCTGGAGTTAACCCCCCTTGCCTTGGGATATGAAGTGGCAACACTATAATGTCATTCCTCTGTGCTCCAGCATCCCACTGCAAAAATCTAAGAAAAAAGTAATTTTTCCTCTCTAAAAAAAAAGTAGGAATTTAATTCCAGATTAGTATGTTGCAAAGGGACTACTTACAAGTTTGAGATTTGCCAAGTTCAGCTTGAATTCTTTAGTTACATTATTTAACAAGATGTGACAAATTTCAGCACTTCCTATGCCCCGAGCAGAACTTCTTAACCTGATATTCATAAAAGAGTCGTGTTTGCTTGCTTGTTGGAGGCTTTAAGAGGTTTTGGGGTGGGTTGTATGGGGTTTTTTTAAGCATATTTTTAAGTTTTGCCTGGAAGTATCTTGGAAATTGATAACCTGGCTGATGGTTAACACCTGCAAAATGGGGTTGTTCTTGTGAGATTTTTCCCATTTGATCTGAGTTCCTAAAACACGTAAGTCATGGTCATCACAAGTGTATGAAGCAAATCACCACGCACAATTTCCAAAACTAAGCTGGGATTTGGGGACCCTCCATTTTTACGTGACCAATTTCAGACATTTTAAAAGAATCTAATTGCTTAGAGAGGACTATTCTACACTGTCCTCAAACGGCTCTCCATGCCAAGGACCCAGAGACCGAGTACCTCACATCCCTAAGCATTGCTTAAAACCTCAGTCTTTACAGGCAGAGTGATTACAGGGAACGTTTTGTTTTTCTTTTTAAGTAGTTGTAATTTATCTGAGATAAATACCCCATCCATCAGTCTTTCCTCTAATTCTACACATTCGTGCAATCCACCTCCATCCTGCCCTGCAGGATATCTCCCTTTTGAGCCCAAACAGCCTCCCCTCACTGTTTCAGGTCAGGTATATGCATGCAGAAGTCTGCCAAGTTCTTGGGAGCGACACACTGATTTTTTTTGCACTGTGCCCAACAGGGTCTATTTGCGTACAAGACTATGAAATTCGCTTCAGCTGAAATTAAACAAGAAAAATTTAACCCTGAGGCTTCTGCCAGCAAAACAGGAAAGGAGGGGGGAAAAAAACCCATTAAGAGCAAGAAAGTCTTGCTTGGTCTTGCTGTTTACATATAACCAGCACAGCACTACTCTGCTTGCGCTTTATCCAAGACTTTCTGAAAGAACTAAGCACTCAGAATCGATATACATTGCATTTGGTCCAGCAATAATTCTTCTCCTATGCATGTAATTATAAGATACAAAGGCCATTTGATTAGTACCTCATAACTTGTAGTCATCATCTGGTAGCAACCAGACACACAAATGCACATACACACACACACCACCACCTCCCTCCCCCAATAACAAGTTCCTCCTATGCAATTATAGCTGGGTGCCCCCTAATTCTGATCTCTTGAGCATTTAATGCGTTTGCTCTGGGGTCTACACAATCCTGCTCTAATTTTGCCAGGGGGCTTTGTATCAAAGGCCTGAGCTGTGTGAAAGGTGATTTAGCAGAGATGGTGTCGGTGATTATTTTCAAAGGAACTGCTGCAGCCCTACCACGAGGGACACTGCAGCCTCCAGATAGGGGGCCCTTATCATATTTTCTATTCTCAGATAAGACTATGTTTCCTTTTTTCATCCTCCTTCCTGAATCTTCTTGATAACAATTGGGGGCCAGTTTAATCACAGAGGTTGAAATAACCAAAAGGGCTCCTAGGGTAGCAGCGGGGAGGGCAGGGAACAGGGCCAGGTGGGTGGGGAGGAGGGAGAAGACTTACTGGTCAGAAAAGTTGGGTAAGAGCAACTAAGAAATAGAACCAGCAGAAATGGGGTTATTTCAAAGGGAACAGCTGTTAAACTGCAACCAAACGAAAAGCACATGCAGCCAATGTTCTTGTGGTCATCCGTCAAAAACAAAACCAAAATGAGTTGTTCACGCGCCCATTCTGTGGTCTAAACAAATTAGAGTGAAAACGGGACCAGGACAGGGAGATGGATGGCCTCAAACAATAGGAACAGGCCCTTTGTGAAACAGCCCTTTCTGCTGCTGGTGGGGGCTTTCTATACACTAATAATATCTTTGTGATAAGACGAATCGCTTAGGCATGATGTGAATTGGTTCCATGGAGCTGACCCCGACCCCTGGAGTTTGAATCTACTTGGACTGAGCATCAGAGACAGAAGAAAGTAGTGAGTGCACTGTGTTACTGCCCTCCCAAAAAGATCCAGACCTGGAGCTGGGGACTCTGCTGCTTAAGCCAAGATTGCCCA
>WAAB01024858.1:0-19483 GCA_013389865.1 Piaya cayana
ACGCGTGTGACCAGTGGTTCCACAGTCATTTCAGGGCACAATGCACGCTAATTTCTCCACTGCAAAGTTGGAAACAAAGCAAAAAATCAGGTAAGGTGTCAGCCGAGTTCAGCAGCGCTCAGCTCCCTCCTTTGAGGGCCACATACAACAACCGTGGGAGAATACCTTGTGATGTCAAGTGCAAAGAGTAGGTAAAACAAAACACACACCTCGAGAGTTGTAACATTAAGACATCTAGGGAGAAAAAACCCAGACCTGAAGTCCAGCTACTATTTCAGAGCATCAAGGCAAGGCCGAGCGATGAGCACCGATGCCGTGTAACTCTAGACAGAGCCTGCAGCAGCAGCGGAATGTTAAAATTAGTGCAGGTTTGTGCTAAATTTAGGTTCCATCGCAGAAACCTCAAACTGGGCAAACTCCAACCACCAGCGTGCTCCGAGCGTGCAGCATCATCCCATCGCCCTCAGGCAGATCTCATCTGGGGCTTTCCTGGCCTTGCATCAGCCACAACTCTGACACCTTTAAGCCAGCACAGTGATCAAATCGGTGATACAACCAAATCCACATCAACTTTACGCTACAGCATATAATTTGACCCATTCCTTTAGCTGGCTGATAGCATAAGCCCCATTTTATAGACCCAGAGGAGAGGGGCTGAATCCCCAAAGCTCCAACCAGAGAAACAGGAGCACAGGGTGCTGCAAAGCACCAACGTGCACCTCCTGCCGCACCCTCCACCTCTCCTGCCGCTATCTTAAGCACACAGAAGCTGCTGGGTGAGTGTCTAACACGGCACAGCGCCACATCGCAGGGCACCAGTCCCTCTTCACCTCCAAGGACGACAGGTCTCATACGCCCAGGCTGCTTTTCCTCCCTGCTAACACAAACTGCCACACCAACAAGCTTGTGCTCCAAGACAAAAGCCTTGCGTGTCCTACAGATGGTTGGCTGCTGTGTATTTTTATTTATGCAACATTTCTTTGATGAGTCTCCGGTGCTGCCAGCAGAAGACGGTGCTTTCCCCAGAAGACTGCAATTTAGCTTGATCTTACCAGCTTAAGGAAGGAAAATAAGGGTGGAAGAGAAGAGGGAGGAAAAGACAAGCACTGTGCAGATGCTCAGGCACAACCCATCCCCTGCTGTCTTTTAGAAGAGAGCACACTGTTCCTCACCAAACACACAGCTGGTTCTGAGCCAGTACTCCAGGACAGCGACTGGAGGAATTACTTCATGCTGTGGATAGTTTCAGATAATCAGCACAACCCAAATTTTTGTTTACAGTGGTAGTTGATCATCACAGCACTTCATAGGCAGGACAGCACCCAGCTCAAATCCTCCTCTCCCAAGTGAATTTAAGCAGATCCGAGAGGCAGCAACCACCATGCGGTATCGTAGACTTTAATGTGAACAAGTACAAGACAAGGAGGAGAGAGCTGGAAGCAAACGGGGGAGAAAAACACTGAGTCCAACTAAAATAAGGAATCTGAGAATGTCACATCAGGAGACCAATTCCATTTTTAAAAAGAGACAGTGCTCTTGCTTCAACTTAGTTTTTAATCACCAGCATTAGGATCCAATATTAAACACAAACACTTAGCAAGTAACTATGAGTAGACTCTCATGTATTTCAAATAGTAGTATACATTAAAGATATTCAGATAATATATAAGGGGGTGGACAGCCCAAAGTCAAGGCCAAATGGGAAAAAGTAACATCTTCCAAGCAGTGTGTCCTTTAATACACTGAGAGAAGGTGTTTTAAATGTAGACAAAACTCAGAGAAATGCATTGTCCAGTACCATTACTTCAGCATAAGACAACTAAGAGCATTATTTCTGTCTCTCGAGAAGTTATCTCGCTTCCAGAAACAGTAATAAACTCCCTTTGTACGTTTGACATAACATATGACAAAGCACTTACTTGACCTTAATATAGACCTCAACTTCAGCCTGTAGCGTATCTGCATGTCAAACAAGACTAAGCACTCAATAAAGCTCAGAGAAAGTCATTTGGTGTGGGCAAAGCAACAAACCCAGCCATTTCAGGAATGATGCTCACTCCGATGCAGGAGAGAGCCACTCCTGCTTATCCCAGGGGGAACACAAACAGCATCCATAGCACAAGCAGTTCTTCTCATGTCTAACAACTCAGTAGCAAGATACATATTTAGATGTTATTCAGAATGCCAGGTATGAACATATTCATTATAAATCATCCCTAAAATTACACAGGGAAGAAACAATGCAGCTCATGCCCCAAGAGGTATCACTGCTGATAGTGCTGGGAAACTCATGGAAGAGACAGGTTATCACCCCAGAACAACCTTTAGAAGTTAATCACTGCATTTCTATTCATATTAGCAATATTCCAATCCTGTATTAAGTATCTGTGTTTTGGGGTTTGGTTTTCATTTTGTTGTTTGGGTTTTTTTAATATTCTCCAGCACATGCTGACAAATCTGTTATTTCTGCTTTACTGGCAACTGTAGGTAACATCTTCAACAAATCAAGAACAACAGTTCAAACTGTTCAAACAAACAATTCAGTGTCAGCTCAGCTCAGCCCAGGGAGGTATCTGGTCTACAGATCATGGGCTACATTCTTCCAATGCCACAAACCAGAGACATAAAATGTAATAACTGTTGGGCTTAAAAGCAAGTAAACAGGATGCCGACGCTTGGACGTCTCACCACACGATCCTTATGAATTACAGCAGCTAACTCAGAGGAAGGGTATGCCCCAGATCTCTCCTGGCAGCTCAGAGAGTCTAACAGGCACTATGAAGTGATAATTTCCAGTTATTGGGGAGTTTTTAATTCTGAGTCAAATTTACCATCCCCTAGTTTTCACCCCAAAGCACACTCTGTTTGTTCTGGTAAGTCTGACCCAAACAGCATCATCTGTTTTTTAATGCAAACAGGGGCTGCTTGGGAGAACGGGAATGTTGTTCTTATTTAAAGGAACATGTGTTTTTGTTTTCCAGAGACTAGCTAATCACAGAAATGACAGAGGAAGGGTAAAACAAATGTTGGAATTTCAACAGGAATCTCGTTCTGGCAGGAGAGGCCCATCTTCAGTTGCCCTGTTGAAAAGAAAAATACCACTTGGACAGCAATGCAGTCTAAAGAGAATCTTCTGAAGTATGTAAAAGAGTGAATTTAAAAGAATATATATTTTAAATTTATGTGCATTTTCAAGCTACTTGAGTAGTGAATTTAGCAATTCACTGCTTGGCTTTACAACTCAGATACCCCTTGCTTTGTTTTTCAAAGTAGCACCAGCCTGTTTTGACTTTCAAGCATCCACAGTATGTGTTTCAACAAATATGACTGGAGTTGCACCAGCTCTTCTTATAGTAAAAAACCCTGGATATTAGATTAATTCCAAGAGTTAATTTTTTGTGGATGCTGCTATGCTAAATCCTATTATAACAAGTTGCTTATTTTACCATCCAAAACACAGCTGTACTGTACATGAGACTGTATTAATTCCACAGAAGATCCCTATAGAAAGACTAAAAAAGGCTTAAAACAAATTATGATAAATTCCCGCAACCTGGCCACGTAAATGGATTTTCAAAAATAGCACACATTTGTGATAAATCATACCCTTCTTCCAGGAGTCAGGGAAAAGAATTACAGCAAGAAATGAGCCATCTTACATTCGAAAAAATGAAGGCATTAAAACTAACCTTTAGAAATCTGCCAGAGAGATGCGTATTTGGAGATGTTTATCAAACCAGGTATTCTTTAACAATACCAAAACAACAGAAGGTCTTATTTTATCCACTTCTACCTGTTTCACGTAGTAAAATTCAGGCTCATCTGAGCAGATTTGCAGGCATGAAATCAGCTCTACAAGAGGTAAAGCAAATCCCAGCCCATTTCCAAGGATGTGGCAGAGCCTCAAAACTTCATCAACGCCGAAGAAGATGATGAAAGGTAGCAGTGAGGCACAGCCCCCAGCAACGCTGAGCAGGCACCACAGTGGAGCCAGGAGTAAAAAGCCACCAACACCGTAGGACCAAGTCACTCTGAAGCCATCAGAGGTAAGCTGGGAAGAGACTTTCCTTCCAACATCCTCTCACCACAGAGCCAAAGCAGCAAGCATTAAAACACAAGCAGAAAAGGTTTGTTGCCTTCTTCACAAGACAGCAAACTCCGTCTCGTCTGATTCCTGGGCAACCAGAGATTTGCCACAGAACCAGGCTTCCCCTTGCTCCTCAGCCTCTCCTAGGCTCACCACTCCCCAGCACAATCAGTTCAGCTTCAACTGCTTAGGAGCCGGAGTCTTTGTGAACTTGAGAACTCTTCCTTCAGGACATGCAGGAAAGCCGGATCCCTCAGGCACCACAATCCCATCTGTCCTTTTCTTTTAAAAAAGGAAGCTCTTAAAGAAGATACACAGAAAAGTGCAAGTGATTATACGTACATTAACAGCACAGATAGATGGTTAAGCAGCCTCCTAAGCAGGTTACAGGACTCTGAGGTTAATATAGTCTGAAAGTAAACAGCAAGTTGCAGATCAGGGTCTCTACTCCAGAATCTTCATTCTTTTGGTTTGGTTACATCAACTTGCACATATGACAGACCAGATCAGAGTACATCAGGTACTCTCCACTAGAGGTCAAAATAAAGAGAACATAGCCTGAAAGAACGGTTAAGAAATACCACCCTTGGTCATCTGATAAGGAAGTTGCAGTGTTAACATACTAAATACTTCTCCTCCAGCTCTGACCTACCCTTACTCTTCCTTCTTAGCTTGACAACGCTTACCATTCACCCAAGCGAGCTGCAGTGACACTGTCCTCGAGTCACCCGCTGAAAAAACTCGAGCCACCAGCAGCCAGAGGGATACAGCAAATTTCAAGGCAAAAAGTCAAGTCACTTTGCCAATAGGCCCCTCCCTTGAAGAAGCACAGAACAACCAGTTTCCCATCCATCTCTACAACTGTTGTGCCAAGAAACAGCTCTGCTACTGCAATGCAGAAAGTGGTACAACAGGAATACAGCTCAGTGTTTGAAGGAAAGAACACGGACCTGGCTGCAAACCACCATCCTGACACATCCAGATCCTCACAGATGCAAAATCAAGTTGAACAAAGACAACAGCCAGTGTTTTCATACAATCTCGCTGCTCCCACGTGATTATTTTTTTTTTACAGCAACCCCAACTTCAAGAGTTTAAGCTAAAATCACACTGTAATTACTGAAAGAAAAGGAGAATGGTAGAACAACAGGACTAACGGGAAAACAAGGCAGTGTGGTTGTCCCACTTTCAGAGAAGAGTTTCTGGAAAGCCATCTGATCACAACTGAAGATTGAAGCTAGAGAATGAGAGAGAAGGGGTGGAAGCAACCCTGAAGCAGTTACACTTAAATAAACAAAATTTAACTTCACATCACTTGTACATTACCAGAAACTGAATATTTTACCATCTCCTACTACACCCTACTCCTTATTCCAGAAAACTCAACTCTCACCTGCAGCCAGGTGTCCAAAGAGATGGCTTCAAGGGCTACCCCACAAACACTACATCAGATTTATAGTCTCTGTTTCTACATCCAAAGTGCCTCTGCCAGCAACAGGCCCTGCTCTGCAATGAGAATGCTTGGCAAGACAGCAGCAGCTAGAAAAACCTTTTTATTTTATTATTTGTATTAATTTTTAAATGGACAGATAAGAATGGCATCTGCTAACAGGAAACTTCACTGAAGGCTTAAGATTCTGGGAAAGCATAATGGCAATGGCTTCTTCCACATGGACTAAAATAACAGCCCAAAAGCTATTCTGATGTTTTCTATCCAAGCAGAGGGGGTTAGTTTGTTAGAGAAAATACAGACCAGCTGTTTCGATGTTAGTGTAATAGCCAGAGGTAGCTTGTTGTTTGCTTTGAATAATGAACCCTTTGGAGTCCAACCTAATGGTTTGCCTGTGCAAAACTGGAAGTTACAGAATCAGCTGTGAGGCTGCAACCTCCCTTCACTCACCAATCCGCTGGACAAGCACATCAGCCACTGCCTCTCAAACCTGCAAACACCCTCCTTGCTCACCTCAAGAAAGGAAAGTGGCAGCACTAACTGGTGCTAGAATGTGAGGTAGGGGGGGAAGAAACCAAAAATACAAACAGTGATAACACCACTGAGATATCTTGGGAAGCCTTTAATCCGAGTCTGCTGCAGAAAGGCAGAGAAAAAATGTTGGTAAGTGGATTCTGCCACACTCGGGATTGGTGATCCAGGCCATTTGTTTTTCTTGGTCAAGATTTATGAATAAGTGCATGTGTGTACATATCTATGTGTACATGTGTGTCTACATATATATTTACATAATACACACACTTCTCAGAAAAATAAATACTAAAAAAAAATTGCTACCAAATTTCTCCTTAAGCAAGGGATAGTGCAGGAATTTTACCAAGCAGGTTACATACACAATGGGATTTTCAACACAACATTTTTTATCTTCCTATGGCTAATTTAGTACCTGGATAACCAAGAACATTACATTATTTTGCACCATATGCCCTGGTGATCCATATACTTTCCACACATACAAAGTCCTGGTTTTATGCAATATACCCATATTACAAGCCTTTAAAAAAAAATCTGGAAATTAGTATTCTTGTTTTCAGAGACTGAATTTATTTTCCTTTTCTTTAAAGGAAGCAACCCACACTTTCCTCAATCTCCTACTGGCAGCCCACCAACCATATCTTACTTCTTAAATAAACTTCTTGTCTACGAAGTATTGTACTTGCTGTGTAAAACCAACAAACCTTCAGTAACTTCATCCATATTCTGAAACACTCATAACTGAACTGAAGTTTAAACTATATTTGATCCAGTCTGGAAGAGTGAGTGGTTGCACGACCCTCTAGCACAGCAGGAGCACTGTACTGTAGCTTAATCCAATTCAACATATTGTTGATGTACACATTAAAACTACACAATTTTGCTTTATTTTCAGCCAGAACTAGTTTCGTGAAGGAACCTTCCTCAAAATCAGACTCAGAATTTTTTTTTTCCTGCTCACTCGGGTAGCATGGATTGTAGACTACTCAGTCTGTTACCAACTCCACCCACTGGTTCCCTGATAACATCAAATTGCCTTTTAATGTCTCCTTTTACGAGTTTTTCTTATATTTATTAAAGCAGATTGCAGTTTATTCTGTGGCGCACACTACAAAAGGCGCACGTGGAACAGGTGCACACTGCATCCATCCAAATTTGGTTTTCCTGCAGTGTGCAAACCCCACAAAACTCTGCTGTACTTTTTAAGTCTTACTGCCCTGGTAGGATAGACTTTCTGTCATTTAACAGCGATCTGAAGCACTAAATAATATGTTTATAGGACAGTGGCAGGAACTCAGCAGATACTTAGACCTACAATTCATGCTTCATCTCTCTTAGACAACTCCCAACAGGGAAAAAGGTCTGAATACAAGCTGAGTGTTTCACAATCTGGTCACAAAGCCATTTACTTCTCATCAGCTGAGGAGCAGTGTGTGCTCTCCCTTTCATTACAAGACCACTGTGCAGGCTCATTGTCTAAAGTACAGAGTGTGAGGTGACTCCACACACTGGTTTGTAGACTTAAATTTGCTCATTTACCCAGCAAAAGAGAATCCCTCTGAGACAGTTTCTCAGCAGAAGGAAGGAAGTCAAGGGCAGAAATGGCTGTATCGGAATGCGCTTGGCTACACCTGCAAATGGGGTATTTGTACACCTCAGCGCCGCCGCCTCTTCTGGAGATGCAGATTAGGACGTAGCAGAATGAGACATTGCCAAAGACAACCTGTCAGGATATTGAGCTACAACTCTGAAAGCAGCAGTAATGAAAGTTTGTTCGAGGCATTTCATCCCCAAAATAAGATGTTAAGAGAATCACATGTCCTGTTTCTCCAAGCTTTGTCCATACAAGACTGAACATCAGAAACGTAGCTGGATGTTTGATCATGGAATAAGGATGTGGTAGTACACAATAGCAGCACAACAGCTACCATCCACTCCTTTTTCAGTCAGGGATAATCATCTACATCAAGACTATAAAATCAGTTAACAAGAGAGGGTAATTCATCCTGAAGCGAGACATCCTTTGCCTCCTAAATCTCTTTCCTTTCTCCGTCACTAGCAGGGAACAGTTTACAGAACACAAGCTGCCTTATTGTGATTTGTGCTATATAGGGTGAAAGGGGGCCGAGCCTTATGAGTCAGTTCTCACAACTCTATGCGAAAGCTTCTAAGCCAAAACACATCGTGCAGGCTGCTGGCTTGATCTTATGCCACGGAGGGGGAGGGAAGTCTCCAGAAGTCTTCTGCCCTGCCTGAAGCTGCTTGAATACTAATTAAAATTAGACAATGCAAAAAAGCAACAAGCAGTAATGAAATGCCACAGCACTGGAGCAGCGGCAGGTTTCTAAGAATGTGATAAATAAAATAGTAAGAAGACAATTACCGATAACTGTTCAAAGGGGCACACTTCTCTGTAACCACAGAAGCACAAGGAACTATGGCTTCAGGAATATTAACGTGATTGGGTCTTCACTAACACGTTATCCTCTGGTCACAAACTAATGACTAACTCTTACAAGAGAGACAGCAAAAGTTGCACAAACAATATTAATTCTGCCTCATGTCAGGCTGTACAATGAGTTAGTAAGTTCTTCAGGGGGAACCAAACACGAAGACAGGTCATTGCCCTACTGAAAGCTGCACTGTAATGCATCCAACAAAAGTTGAGAACAAGTGTGCAGGCAACCATGAAACCATTACTTCCTAGCTTTCAAGTGCCTGACTCTCATCTAACGTAAATCTCTTTTACACGCTGGAGCTATTTGTGTCTCTTACATCCTGGCTTTGTTTTCAGGACATGTAACAAGAGCAAAAAACAATTCCTATTATCTACTGCGGTAACAGTTTCCTTGCATTCATATTATATGTCAGCAGGGCTGAACTCTGAGACTGCTGCTCTAGCAGCTGACAGAGCCATCACCAGTCAGCAGTGGGTGGGAGATCTGTTGTCCAGAAGGGCCAGCTGACCAGCCTAGTAATCTTCTCCCAACACTACGTGAGGTGAATCAGCTCCCTTGGCTCCCAAGCATTGGGACAGAGGTAGAACGTTCTCAGAGCTGAGCTGGGACTGGGCAGAATCCATCTACCTTTTCATTACAAACCCCCAAATCTACCCTGGCACTCCAGCACACGGGTCCCTGGGAATGAGGGTAAGAGCTGCATTACACCGGCCTGGGAAACATCAGAGTATTGCAGGCGTGTTACTGGGAGCTACGAATTGTCAACACCACACTCACCAGCTATGACAATTCTGACATGCAACCACTAGCCAACAGGGCAAAAAGACAAAAAGGTGAGCGCTGGAAGTTGTCCATGCAAGAGCTTTCTAGGAAGGGACAGTTTTCAGCAGGCAGGGAGGGTGAACTACTTGTAGCCCAAGCATCACAGTCACCACCGGAGAGCAAAAGGGCAATTCAAATAAAAGTTTACTGAAACATTTATTGATCTGTTAAGCATAACACCCCAGTTTATTAGCTACCGCATCAGCAACCTTTAAAACTTCTGCATGCCAGGCTCAGAACTGGCACACGCAGCAAGAGAGGTTTACAGTCCCACCGAGTAAATGCCAGAAGCAGAATTGAACGAGCTGCCATTAGAAAATAGTTCAGTGATCTCTCTCTCTGCTCAGCATAAGAAACACTGCCTTTTACTGCTAAAAGCACTGCTTGCAGGAAGCTGTAGTCATGAAGGCAGCCTCAACAACTGTAAATTCTCTCTTCCTCAGTTTTAAATATTTGCAGCCCAAGCATTAACTTCTTTTGCCCACCAAGGCAGCTGCCCTGTTTAAAGCCTGACATTCCAGCCTCCTCCTCGTCCTCTTCGGGGCACCAGCAGGACAGGAGTTGCTGCAACGCTACATTCTTGACATAACAAATTAAGAAAAAAAACTTAAGCTGAAGAGGATAGCTCTGACACAAGGAGCAGGAGTCACACCAGCACAGAGAGCTTTGGGGTACAGCCTGGCACACTCGAGACAAGTTCTGTCCCCAGCTAAGGAGGGAGGTTTTACCATACATAATGGCTACACGAACCCTTCCAAAAGATGCTTTCCTCATGGTTCCCAACTTGTTTGCCAGAAGAGATCACCACAGAGGGGCTGGTAGGCTTCTTCCCTCTCCCAGCACCACTGAATTAAATCAGTCTGTTTCAGCTTGAACAAATACACCCTGGCTGAAGTCAAATGCTAAAACACACCAAGTAGCAGCTCGCTTTTGTAAATTTCTTAGCATGCATGTGTAGGTAGCCCAGCACAAACACATGCTGCCTTTTATCCATTTATTTTCTTTAATGGAAAGAGGTCGCTAATACATAATATATTATACTGTGTTTTCAGGCTACACCATTTTCCTGTTTTCACATCTCCGTATACAGCTCCCTCCTGGAAATCCTTTAAAAGCTGTTCTTTAGAGTGCCTCCACCTAAACATTCGCACCAACTATTTCCATTAGATGGAAACAACTGATCATCAGTTTAGATAGTCCTTAAAAAACCCCCAACCTTTCTACTTCAATTTTTATCATTCTCATAGGTACTGAAAACAAAGTACTATTCAAGATTAAAAATCTCCTATTTTTTTACCTACATAAGGGTACCAAGAGATCTGGTGAAACAGCCTGTGGCTGTAAGAAGACCGTGCCCTCAGGTGCAGGAAGGGAGTTTGCAGGAACAAAATTAATATGTTATTATTTTAACTGGATAATTACTCGTATTTACAGAACTCAATAGAAAGTGGACATTAGCACTGCAAAGTTACACTCCAATGATAAGTTGAGCAATACACAGTAAGTTATTAATGATGACTACAAACAGCCCATTGTTGCACTACATTTTATAACTGAAGGTATTCACGATAATCTCAAACTCCATTTTCCCCTCCCTCATCACACAGAACCACAGCAAGACATTTCTCCATCAGCAGAGAATGACACATCTTGCTGTAGTAGAGATAAAAGTTCAGTTTACTTGGTGAAACAATCTCTTAAGAAAGAAGACCTGTATTTAGAGGGTGGGTTGTTCGGATTTTTTTACACTGCTAAAGTGAATATATACTACCTGGGGAGCAGAGAGGTAACCTAATGGCAGCCTGAGAGGGATTTCTTGAAAGTTTTCCCAGTTTGACAGAGGCCTGTGAAATTCTTCGTGGCTTCAACTTCTGCACAGGTTTCAGATCACTGTTAGCGCCTTCAACTGCAGCGTCTTGCTCAAGTTCCCATCCCAAAAGGGAAGTCCACTTTGTTTGGGCTCTACCAGACAGTGCTCAGCTTCTTGCTCAATAGAAAACAACCCATCAACAACCAGGAGAAAGACCTTACGGCGATTTGCTGATGCAGACTATGACCCTTGTGCTCACACATGCAGCTGAAGGTGAATCCAGCAGTTTCAGAAGAAGAGATTTGCCAACACAGAAGACATCATCTACATGATTTCAGGGTAAATATATCAGGTATAGTCAAACTTGCCTCTTAATGCCTCTTTATCCTCTATAATGGCACATTCCCTGCAACCTTCAACTCACAAGCACTCAGAGTTCTTGCTGAAATGCCGCCTCCCGGTCACTGCTGGTTACTGGAAGACACTCCTGCCTCCAGCCTGTGATAGCTGCTCCCNTCATAGGTACTGAAAACAAAGTACTATTCAAGATTAAAAATCTCCTATTTTTTTACCTACATAAGGGTACCAAGATACCTGGTGAAACAGCCTGTGGCTGTAAGAAGTCCATGCCCTCAGGTGCAGGAAGGGAGTTTGCACGAACAAAATTAATACGTTATTATTGTAACTGGATAATTACTTGTATTTACAGAACTCCATAGAAAGTGAACATTAGCCCTGGAAAGTTACACTCCAATGATAAGTTAAGCAATACACAGTAAGTTATTAATGATGACTACAAACAGCCCATTGTTGCACTACATTTTATAACTGAAGGTATTCACGATAATCTCAAACTCCATTTTCCCCTCCCTCATCACACAGAACCACAGCAAGACATTTCTCCATCAGCAGAGAATGACACATCTTGCTGTAGTAGAGATAAAAGTTCAGTTTACTTGGTGAAACAATCTCTTAAGAAAGAAGACCTGTATTTAGAGGGTGGGTTGTTCGGATTTTTTTACACTGCTAAAGTGAATATATACTACCTGGGGAGCAGAGAGGTAACCTAATGGCAGCCTGAGAGGGATTTCTTGAAAGTTTTCCCAGTTTGACAGAGGCCTGTGAAATTCTTCGTGGCTTCAACTTCTGCACAGGTTTCAGATCACTGTTAGCGCCTTCAACTGCAGCGTCTTGCTCAAGTTCCCATCCCAAAAGGGAAGCCCACTTTGTTTGGGCTCTACCAGACAGTGCTCAGCTTCGTGCTCAATAGAAAACAACCCATCAGCAACCAGGAGAAAAACCTTACGGTGATTTGCTGATGCAGACTATGACCCTTGTGCTCACACATGCAGCTGAAGGTGAATCCAGCAGTTTCAGAAGAAGAGATTTGCCAACACAGAAGACATCATCTACATGATTTCAGGGTAAATATATCAGGTATAGTCAAACTTGCCTCTTAATGCCTCTTTATCCTCTATAATGGCACATTCCCTGCAACCTTCAACTCACAAGCACTCAGAGTTCTTGCTGAAATGCCGCCTCCCGGTCACTGCTGGTTACTGGAAGACACTCCTGCCTCCAGCCTGTGATAGCTGCTCCCCAGCTGACTTGGTGCAGCTTAAACTGAGACACGTTCCCCTTCTCGTTACCATAAACTACAGAGGTTCACAATTACTTCAGCCAAGGAGGTTTGCTTTGCCATAGATGAAAAACCTCTCTTGTTTCTGGCCTAGGAAGGAGGGCACTGATCTTAATTCAGGCCAGGGTAAGGTAGCACGCAAAGGAAGCAATGACTGATCTGTCACTACAGACAAAATTTATACACACATCTGAAAAAAACAGATGCAGAAATGAAAAAAAAAGTCACTATTAATCCACATATACTAAAGGGTGGAAACCTTCCAGTTCGATCTTATCGATGGAGTTACTGCCTAGTCCTGGCAGTGACAGCCTGAAGTTCATCAGTCGTGTTTCATTTCTGCACCATTCCTCACCATCTCCTCTACCTGACTGCCTTAAAAGCAACTCCTTGTCTCAAGGAGTGGTAAAATTCACCCTTCCCCATTCTCTGGCAGCTCATTAGTCTACTCTAAAGCGACGTTTCTTCAGTTCCATCTCTAAAACTGATAGAAGATTATCAACACAAAGAAGTTTTGCCATCTTTTCATAAGTCAAATCAGTTCATCACTGTCCAAAAAGCACAAGTGTGGCACAAGGTAAACTGGGAGAACAGCCTTCCCCTCCTGGCAGCAATGAGCTATTGTATCAACTCAAACTGTACATGAAACCCACCTTACACTGAACCTCACGATCTGCAGTGATCCTCATCCTCTAACAACCATACGTAGTGCTCAGAGCAGTGTCACGTGGCTCTTGCCCAAGAGCAAATATGTAGCAGTTAATCATTGAGAAGTGACAAATCCCCAAGACATTTCTCTTGAATTTTCACCTCCACAACGCACAAGCATTTGCTCTCCTTCCCTTCTCCCACAGAAAGGCACTCCAGTCCACACACAACTCCATGTACACCTTTCCCTTGCTCCATCATTTTTCAAAAACTGCCCAAACCCAAACCCTTTCCCCAGCAGCTTGTAACTCAAAACACTGAGTGCCTGAAGCACCCCAGCAAGGTCCTAGAAGAAAACCAAAGCTAACTTTGCAAGTTACCAGCATTGAGACCAGACTTCTCCCGCTATGACGTGACAAGGGCACTAACGCAGACCTCTTTCTCAAAGATTTTGCTCAGCGTCTTGCTCAAGGCTTATCACACGAGTTCAAGCAGCAGGCAAAACGTTAAAGCCTGTGCTGTGAACAGTTAACATCTATGCAACGCTGAAGCTTACCCCTCTTATCCCCTGGCTTGAGAAATGATAGATACTGTCCATCCCTCCAGATTCCACAGGAGAGTAAGCAGCCTGGCGCTCAAAGGAGACTGTTCAAGCTTTCTCCTTCTACTGAAGCGTTGCCACTCAGGCTGGATGACATCTTTCTCAACCTCATCTAAATGAGAGTGACTGAGAAATCTCAGAAAAATATTTACATTTAGGTTTAACTGGCTCCCACAGAGCTTCTACCAAGTCAAAAGCTGCTGTTTGGTCTAGCAGTCCCTTTGAGAGAATTATCGAGTAACGCTAGTATGCAAACACATTGTTCCCTTTGAGCACGCTGCTTGGCCTGTTTTAATGTAAGACATTCCCACAAAACACAAAAGGTCTTTTGGTAACTTAAATTAATACCACTCTAGGGAAGAGGAAAGAAAAAAAAACCAAAAAAACAAGAAAAACAAACTGAACAACACAACAAAAAGAGGGCCTGAAGACTCTTCTCTCCTCCCGCATGAAGATTTCTACAGTTCTTTGTGCCTAATAAGCCACAGAAAGGGATGACATATCAAGCTGACAGAGAAAAATCATGTGACAGACAACCCCAGGCAGAAAGAGAGTCTCTAGAACCAGTTTAACCTCACAAGACAAACAAAAGCTTTCCTAGTTTGAGTTACTGAAGTTACTGATAAAGCAAACTGAAGATGAGCAATATGAAAAATATAAGAAACTAAAGGTAAAACATTGGAGTTTCCCTTTTTATTGACTTGTTGAAGGAGCTGAGTTTCAATACAGCGAACAGTTTTAATACAGTAAGCGGAGTAATACTTCTACAAATAAGCCAGACTAGACAGAAGTGTAAGACAAGCTAAATTTAGATGCAACCACTTCCGAGACACTCAGCAACACGAGAAAGATGGGATCAAACACACCACTCTTTAATCATCGATGGAGATAATACAAGGCTTTCCAATAAAATCTTAGATGCTGTGAGAATCCTGCTCTTCCAAGAGCAAATAAGCAAGCTTGAACCCTATGAGCAAAGTAGGTCTGGTGTGGGACTGGCACCCGCTCTAGGCAGCACAGATCCCACACCAGGGCTGGCAGTGACCTACTGTTCAGGTATTTAGGTTGTGTTTTCCCAACTGGACAAGAAGTACACGCTTCTCCAGGAAGCACACCCATCACTTCACCTGCAGCAACCCGGCCCCGTCTGTGCCACAGGGATCCTCACCTTGTTGTAGAAGTCCTGCTCCCTGGGACCGCGAGGTGGTGGCTGCAACTGCTTCAGGACAGTCCCATCTGGATGCTGCAGTATACCTAGAAGAGAAGCATCTCCTTCAGGGTTTGCCATTTCTTCTTCAGAAATAGTGAATGCCCTGTTGGGGACAGCCTGTTTGCAAAGGCGTACTGGTTACTGACAGCTCTGACACAAAACCATTTGCAGAGGTTTGCTTGCATTCCTCTCTTTCTGGCCATGAGATGACTTCCTCAGTCTAATCCCACAGTACTGGGATTTGACATTAAAAGTTCCACCCAAAAAAATCATTCAGTCAACTCTGGAAGATGACACGGATACTCCCTTCTTAGGTAAATGATAAGTTGGTTTTCCAACAATGCCAAGAAGTTAAAGGAGTTGGTACCAAGTTCAACACATTTCTCACTATCTAAAATAGAAACATACATACTGCGAATGTATTTCTATATCAGTGACACAAAGAGCACTTGTATATTACTAGAAGTAACAACCCTATAGCGCTCTGTGCTGATCAGATGCTGCTGTGTGTGTCACCGCAAGTACAGTATAGAATTTCACCTCGGACAGGCAACCACCTCCAAATCCAACATAACCTCCCAAAACAGCCTTAATGACTCTCCCATCAGCGATACTGCCAAGAAGCTGCATAAGAAATGCAACTGTGAGTGTACTCAAGGGATGGATATGAACAAGAACAGAGATTAACTACACCCTTGTGAAATGCATCTAAGGATCAAGACCATCAGTTGTAAGGGAAAAAATTAAAACCCACTTCTGGAAAAGAAAATTTCTCCTAGACCTTTGCATCCCAAAAGGAGTTTGCATCTGTAACAGCAATGTTGTTTTCACCTTTTTTGAAAGCATTATCTCTAAATGGGTTCTACAGTGCACTCTTGGAAACTAAACAAAAATCTTTAGAGTCCAAGATATTTACTTTAAAACAACCCCCGGACCCAGAAGAATGGTTTTGTTAGTTGGCTGTGCCAGTGAGCAAAGAGCGGCTTTAAAAACTTGTGTAAAACGGTTCTCAAGTCATGTTGCTTAATGAAAGGTGATGATGTACACTTTACAGAACGAGAAAAAAATACTGCCACCCAGTAAGAATGCACAGACTACCACAACATCTTCAAGACACAACGGCTTCACCTTTCCCCTCAGACTCTTTTACATGTGCTGGAAACCACTTAGCAAAGTGCACAAAATAACTGAACACCATGTGTTTTGAATGTGAATTGGTAACAATCACAACATGAAAGAAAGGGTTTATAACACATTCTCCTCCAAATCTGCATGCTGGCTTTGATGCTAAGACAAATCAACTATCTATAAGGTAGAAAGAGCTGGCAAATAGGCCTGAAAGTAGAACCCACACGCTTCTGGATTGATATATATTAGATGAAGAGCTTGGGATAACCTGACACTGTTTAAAGTTCCCTCACCCTCTGAATTTCTTGACAGACTGGAGCACCCACTCTGTACCTGAGACCATGGCAGGCCTGGAAACCTACAACTCATGTTTCAACATCCACCACAAAGATGAAAACTCCTGATCTACAACAACAACCAAAGATACCATCACCTGCAGATCATACTAACATACAGTCACTGCTTTGGTCTATGGTTCTTGGGGATTTTCAGAACAGACAGGGAGTACGTTTAACATGTGAGTAAGCAATTTAACATCTCTGAACAAGCAGCAGAACTATTTCAGAATTTTAAATCACAGAAGCACTAGGTTGGAAAAGACCTCCAGAATCATCGAATCCAATCATTCCTATCTGCCACAAGACCATGTCCCTCAGCACCTCATCCACCAACCTTCTAAATGTCTCCAGTGATGGTGACTCAACCCCCTCCCTGGGCAGCCTCTGCCAGTGCCCAATGACACTTCCCATGAAAAATTTTTTTCTGACGTCAAGCCTGACCCTCCCCTGGCTTTAATGAGAAAACAGCTCAGACACCAACACCATCCAGGTACAACCATCAAGCTACCTCTCCTATGCTGCACGCTGAGCAGCAGAGGCATCCCGACAAATAGGCACACGAGTTTTTTACAGCTCTTGCCTTTTAAAATGCTGAAGGTTCAATGGGGTAGAAAAGGGCAGAATGGAGAACAGCAGGAAGGCGACTACAGTAAGAAAAGACACAAAAGGCAACGGAAAGGGCAGAAGACACACTGGTCTCCTCACAATTGCTTAAAGTTCCCACAGATTCTGGCGTACAGATTGTCTGTGCTATTCCCTACCAGCACTATTAGCAACTACATCTATCCCAACATCTGGGCACTAGCTTCACAACAAAGACACCCCGGGGAGCAGCACTGCAGAGTTACACATAACCCTGTATCTCTAGCATCTCGACTTCCTGCACTCCTACACACAACATCTGTAAAGAAATAAAAGGAGACGACTCAGTTAAAAAAATGAGAGAGCTGCGACTGCCAGAGCAGCTTCAGTCTTCATTTAAATGTAAAACTCAGTTCCTCTGATGAGATCATCAGCCGCGGTGGTATCTGTCCAGGAAAACCTTGGTCTTGTTCATCAGCTGTCGTAGAGCCAGCTTTACCTAATCCATCGGAGCTGCACCCACAACACAGATTGTGTATCACCCGTGTTGTCTTGATCCAGCTGCGATAAAACTGTCGTGCCAAAGGTTGAGGCTGTCCTCAAGCCTGATCCCACCCCATGTTATGATACGTGAACGAGTAAGATGTACAGGTCCAAGGATCCAACACACCTCCCTCAACGTTTTATTGCACCGGTTATCAGCAGTGAGACAGGCCACGGACATGGGCTGAAGATAAGACAAATTTGTGATGCCATTAGTGCTGTAATTGCACTGGCTGAGGCTGCAAGAACTCTCAAGCTCAGCCCCTGGCCTGCTGAGCAGAGGCAGCTCCCACCCACAGGGTTCAAAGGCAGCACAACAGCAGGTACTCACACCAGCTGCTGTCCCAGTGCACACTGAGTGCTGAATGGAAGCACACCTGACATCTGGCCCAGAAGCAGCAGCTACACCAAATGCCATCGCCTGGAAGGGTGAGAAACGGCAGCTGGCAACACTAACTTGGCCACCTGCTCCAGCACTGACCAGTGCCTACACGAGCAGACATCTCAGCCCAAAGGGCCAGCTCCTCACACTCAGCCTGCAACTAAAACAGACTCAAAGCTGGTGGAGGAGCTGCCACCGCCATGTCATCGGCCTCAGCTCCTACCCAGCACACACAGCCCTGCCACCCCCCCACCCTCCTGAGGGGAGCACTGGGGACACCAGCCCCACACCGAGGTGACCCTCACCCACATCCACACCTGCACCAAAGGAACCCTCACCTGCACCCAAACACACCCGCCAAGGTGACCCTTGCCTGCATTGAGCTGATTCACACCCACACCAGAATGATCCACACTGAAGTGATCCCTACCCACACCCACACCTGCACAGAGAGGACCATGGCCTGCATCCACGCCCACATCAACACCGAGGTGACCCTCACGCGCTCCTGCACTGAAACGACCCTTGCCTGCACCCACAGTGAGCTGATCCTCACCTGCACGTACACCTCAGTGAGGTGATCGTCATCCATACCACACCGAGATAGGAATGGTTGGACTCGATGATCCGGTGGGTCTCTTTCAACCTGGTGATTCTATGATTCTATGAGATGACCCTCCCCTGCATCCACGCTCCCACCTGCACTGAAGCGACCCTCACCTGCACCAAGACTCACAACTGCCTCTGCACTGAGGTGACCCTTGCCCACATCTGCATGGAGGTGACACCCTCACCTGCACCAGGGCGGCCCTTGCCTGCATCCACATTTGCACCTGCACAGAGATGACACCCTCACCCACAACTGCCCTGAGGCGGCCCTCATCTGCACCCACATCCCCACCTGCAGAGATGATACCCTCACCCACACCTGCCGCCACACCGAGGTGACCCTTACCCGCATCCATACCCGCACCTGCACAGAGATGACACCCTCACCCACAACTGCCTCCACACCGAAGCGACCCTCACCCGCACCCAACCCACCTCTGCAGGGAGACGACCCTCGCCCTCCCGCACCCGCAGCCACCCCGGGGCGGCCTCAGCCAGCACCGCCCGCACAGCAGCGCCCCGGTGTCCCCCCCCCGGTCCCCCCCGGCGCTCACCGCCCTTCTGGGCGCCGTGCACGTGCCCGGCCACCTGGTGCGCGAGCGGCCGGCAGCCCCCGGGCCGCGCCGCCCCGTCCCCCCGCG